>OY757928.1:76602321-76762321 GCA_963585895.1 Sepioteuthis lessoniana
TCGGAATATCACATGACTTGAAGGAAAAGACGAACGGCAGATCAGTAGCAGGCAGAGCACAAGATAAGTGGATGACACTGATTTTGACGCTGTCAGAACAGCTCGAAAAATGCGAAATAAACAAAAAGAAAGCAAGTAAACAAGAGAGTAAGTGAATGGATAAAAGAATCTAAGACAAAATAAATAAGCCAGAAAATATGTAAATCACGTGTATACCTTTCATTTTGGGATAATTTCTACATGACAGAGCGAAGTGTAAAATACTAAAACATTTCAAACATGCAACAATGTGAAGCCTTTCAACCACAAAAGGTTCTATTTGAAAAAACAATGCATACATGCAACAGAAGTGGGGGGGGGGGCTGAAATAATAAGGTAGTCAATAATATTAACTTTGACAATTTATTTTTGTTCTTTATGAAAAATGTTTATTTTTAACTATACTTATCTGCCTATTACATACGACTTAGCGTGGGACTTTGTTTTTGTTATTCATATATAGCCCAACACCAGGCGTGTTTTGCGTGACTGTTCTAGGAATAAATATTATACAAAATGTCATCTATATGAGTGAATACTTTTCTCATTACATTCGAAGGATTTCTGCTCGTAAAATTTGCTGCTTGCCGCTTATATGTTCATGTGTATGTACGTGTATATCTGTAAGAGTATGTGTGTGTGTGCATATACGTGTGTGTGTATGTGTATGTTCATATGTACGTATACGAGTGTATGCGTATATGTGTATATGTTTGTACATGGATGAATAGTTAAAGAAAGCACTTGAGTAGACATTTTAAATAAGCGTTACACCTAATCTTTAGTTTTTTTTGTTGTTTTTGTTTTTGTTTTTTGTAATCGGTTTATCATAATGAAAATTCGGTTATTTTTTCAAGAAATGGATCTTTCGAACTATATTTTGTGTATTTTTTTTTTTTAAGAACAGTTGAATATTCAGTAAGATTTGACAATAACGAAACCATGCTTTTGCGGTCCTATTGATTTTTGTTAGTATATGATGGCTTAACTTATAAGCTTCCATACACATAAAAGTGAATCGCAGCTTGTACAAAATTGATGCATAGTTGTAAATCTTAGTGTTTCATTTAACTAAAAAATCTACAAACCTTTAGGAAAAAAATGTATTTGTAATTAAATGTAATATGCAGACACGTACAACAAAATTGCAATACAAAAAAAAATATTTGGCAATAAATTGCTATACAAAGAAAGCAAAAAACAACAATGATTCGGTAATAAATAACCCACAACAGCCTGTTTGCAATTGACCAAAATAACCTCACCTAATTAAAATTGTAATCATTGAAATTATCAAAAAATAAAACATTGATATAAAAAGTGCAAATTTATTATGCTTCAGTAAAACTTATAAAAGTTATCAAATAAACTTTAAACTCTTGTTATAATCACTAAATGTAAAACATTTAAAACGATGCACTAGCGTAGAAATTAGACAAAAAAGAAAACTAACTAAACCCCACTCTGCATGGATTTTAAGCTAGTTCCCACAAAAGACCATAAATAAGACATTTTCAATAAAATATCATATATTTTTGTCTGTATTTAATGAATCCTACTTCATCTGAAAATCAATACCAACATGAATTCTTGTGCCACGTTTAATTCAAATATTAGAGTAGTTTCAATTATCCATATCTATTTGAAAATCTAGATTCTTTTAAATATTTTTTTATTTGAAATATGGCAATCTTAAAATTTGAACAATCTTTGTTAAATCATATCCTAGAATCATCTCTCTCTCTCTCTCTCTCTCTCTCTCTCTCTCTCTCTCTCTCTCTCTCTCTCTCTCTGCCTCACAACTCATTGCTATATCAAGCTTCCTTTGACTAAAGAAGTTGATCTTGGGAGGATTTCTACCAACTGTAGTGTTTACCCTTGAGATTTGATGGAAGTCATTCCAAAGAATAGACATATAGAAAATTACATTGCATATGAAAAGAGAAGAGATTCTTTGAAGGCATAATAAAATCCTTGATTTAAAGAACTTCTTTCTTGTCTTAAGTTCTGTTGAGATTTTTTTTTTAATATTTTATTCTCAGAAGATTTGTATAACATGATATTTCTTTCTGACAACCACAAATAAAAACCCTACACTCCTTAACTTATTCCGGCTCAGTCTGTTGTTTTCTCATTTCAACATTCTGCGTTGGAGATGATTAATTATTTTTGGAGACGTTACATAAGCTGACCAAAGATTTATCTGTATCAATTCTATTGTAGCAATAGGTATCTTTTTTGTTTGTTTCTGTGAGGAATTAAATTTCATAAATGTCATCAAAAGATTAACGTCAATGGCCTCTTGATATCCATTGCTCAAACTAAAAATGTTGTCATTTGCAAAAATTTGATTAGATTGGTGTATGGAACATCCAATAAGCATCAAATTCACTTGTCTGCTAAACTAACTGGGAAATCATTGCTCCTTGCACCTTGTACTGAAAATCTAAATGTATGTTTTTTTAAGTCTGCGTTTTCAGAAAAAAAAAGCCGTAGAAAAATATATGTAGAAACGTTTACAAGTTTGGTTTCTGATTTAGACATTTTCTCTTAGATGTCTACTTTATCCAACTGAAGGAAAGCATAAAAAATCGGTTTTGCCCACCTGAGGAACAAAAAGTCAAGTTTAGCGTCAAACTTACATTGTAAATCGAGTCATTTGCTAAAATCTAAACCTAGATAAATAAATGAACTTAATGTTCCATCGGTACCAACAGAAAATTTGGTGACCATAGCTGTCTAGCTGTTCTTATATTACGTAACGACTAACAAACCAACAAAAAAGAGATTTGTTGAATTGTTGTAAGACTTAAAATAATTACACATGTTTATTATATTTGATGAATTTTATTTAGGTATGAACAGGGAATTTTAAAGTAATCCAAGTTTTTAGTTTACTTTTATAAGGAATTTTTGTTTCGGTGATGCAGTTAATGAATATATCATTATCACTGTTTCATACATACATACATACATACATACATATATATATATATATATATATATATATATATATATATATATATATATATATATATATATATATATATATATATACACACACACAAGTTGTATTGGTTGTAAGAATATTTTAATGATATTTAATAATATTAGAGGAAACATTAGGAACCATCCTTAATTTCTGATTTCCATTTCTTTAATTTTGATTTTTGTTGCTGAAAGTCCTCGGCTAAATGGTTAACCAAGCAAACGAATGTGAATTTGAGTCTCACTTATGAAGAGCTTATTTGCACGGTAAATTGAACTTCTCACTAAAGACTTGCCAAGTTTTAGAATTTTAAAAAACTAATATATTATGAACATGACTCAGCCTCCCATTAGTAAATACAGAGAATTTGTCCATTGAGTTATACGATGATAGACAAACGAACCAGAAAGACATTGGATGAATTACTATAAAATATAGAAATTAGCTGTAAGTTTTGTTGACATCGAGCATACAAAACATTTACATTTTTTTCATCACGTTAGGAATGGCAATTATTTTTCAGAACATGATAACGTTGTTTTGTTCACTGAGAAATATAATTTTGTCACGTACAGTAGAATGTGATGCCAGAAATATTTCTACGTGGTTTAAAACTAGAAGAAATTAAGCGATATCTGAATTTAGCGTTCAGAAAATGTCTCGAATATTCTTTGCAATTTGAAATAGACTTGCTTAAAGTAATGTTCAAGCTTCTAAATTATCGTCACATTTTATATTTTTCTTCTTAGATTGGTGCGAAAAATAAGCAAGAGAACTTTCACAAAACGAGATTTTCCTTATCATCATTATCATCATCATTATTTCCCCTACCGCTACCACACCTCCACAAACACCACCACATCACATCATTATCATCATCACCATCATTTCCCCGACCGCCACCACACCTCCACAGCCACCATCACACCACATCATCACCATCATCATCATTTCCCCTACCGCCACCACACATCCACAGCCACCATAACACCACATCGTCATCGTCATCATCATTTCCCCGACCGCCACCACACCTCCACAGCCACCATCACACCACATCATCACCATCATCATCATTTCCCCTACCGCCATCACACATCCACAGCCACCATAACACCACATCGTCATCATCATCATCATCATTTCCCCGACCGCCACCACACATCCACAGCCACCATCAAACCACATCATCATCATCATAATCATTTCCCCGACCGCCACCAGACCTCCACAGCCACCATCACACCACATCATCACCATCATCATCATTTCCCCTACCGCTGATACACCTTCACGGTCACCGCCCCATCAACCTGGCCGCCACCACATCATATTAAATAGTTTCATTCATTCACTCATTTTTACTTTTCAAAACTTTCGCAGATATTTAAATTACCAGGAATGAGAGGTTTTTTTTTAAAGTGTAACATAAAAGATTCTTATTTTATTTCAACTTAGGTCTGTACAACACAAAATCATTTTTATTTGATAAACACTTATTTATTACAAAGTGATTTTTTTCACAAACTATTCTATCAATGGCCGCCATTGATGTCAGTAAGCTTGATCGCCAATTTCGTCCTATAAAATTGATATTATAAACTACAGCAAGGCAAGTAAATAAGAGAGCATACTCAGTATTCAATATTTATCTCCTTTTGAATCCTATAATGATCTGGTTGAGCAAGTTAGCAGAACCCATGCTATCATCATTAAGTTGTAAATTAAATTAAAAATTGTTTTATATTCTAAGTTCGGGCACTTTAACGCTATTTAACAATCGAAATTCTCACTACACAGCGCTATTTTTTTTTTTATTTTTTTTTTACTGTGTAATGCTAACAAAACCCATCGTTATCATCAAGTCGCGCTGAAAGCATGGGTTTCCCTGATTCTCTCACTCTATCCGTCCCTATCATCCATCGCTCTCGGCAGGTTTTCTAAACTACATCCAGTGTACGCACAGGGCTGATGTAAATATGTTTTTGCTGGTCGGCCAACACTAATATGTCTACATGTAGGGGTCCATAAAAGAACGTCACTTATGAGTTGGTTCTTGCGTCTTCAGCAGTGTCCCGTAAATCTTATTTTTCTTATTTGGATGTTTTTTGAGATGGGAGATAAGTTGTTACTTTGTGGATTGTTGATTGTAGGATTTGTCGAAAATAGTTCGTAACATTCTTGCGTAGTTCCCATCAAGCGTTTTCTTTATGCGTTTAGTTAGCGTCTATTTGGTGCATCCATACAGTAGTATTGACACAGTCCCAGCTTGGAAGAAATACTGTTTTATTTTATCGAATAGATAAGAATTCCATATGATCGATAACCTATCAATAGTAGTCAACCTCTTCGCAAAGTGGATGTTAACATCAAAGGTAATAGAATACAATCATTATGATTAGTGTTTTTTATCTTTCAAACATGCAGACAAAACTGATATAAATTAATTCTAATTCTGATCCATTGTTGCGTAATGCTTAAAGAACTGGACTGCTGCCTCGAGGTAAGCGCGTTCGAATTCCAACCGTGCTGTTGTGTTTATTTTCAGACTTTTGGGAAACTTATCAATCCCTTTATCACTCCAGTTATGGATTAAACAATATCACTAATGTTCTTCTATAAGGATGACTTTGGCATTAAATAACCCACAAAGGTTGATATGCCATTAAACAAAGAAACCAAACCAAAAATATAACTAGTTAATCTTATTTTGTTTTTATTATGTGGATTTATTTCTATATAATTATTATGTGGATTTATTTCTATATAATTATTATGTGGATTTATTTCTATATAATTACCGTTTGTAAATCTTTACCACAAAAATGTGTCATTGACAAATAAAAAATGTCTATTTTATAGATATTGTATAGAAAAATTAAATAAAACCTTTTTCCCTTTTTGTTACTGTCGTCTGTTTGTCCATCCAAGTTTCAATCTCTTCCCTGATATAGTTCAGCTATTCATTAGATATAACAAGTATCAGTAGAATTAATTAGGAAAAGTCAAATTTGAGATTATTGGATTCAAAAATTCAAACAGAATTGTCTTCTGAATAGACGGACGTCAACTAGCCAATATCTTATTATCAAAAAAGGTATTTAGATGAAGGCAAATGAAAATATGCTATGCTGACTTTATTTCCACTCAGACACAGCATGATACACAAGTTTTAGCATTTTTATCTTAAGTGGCCCCTGCTACCATTAAATGCTCTACACTTAACAAAATATTATATTCACCTTAAGCTTCTAAGAGATCACTAGTAATCTTCGGAGGAATCAGCTGCATATCTGAAACACAACTTCAAGATAGTCTTATGACTAAGGCAAAGTAGTAATAAAACAAGCATTTGAGATTATTCAAGGATACCTTCATAAAAAAAGTCTGAAGTTGTTGCCTCTCATTATCTTAAAAGTGAAACAATCTGTCCATTTCGATACATAAAACAGAAGATAAAAACACTAATGATTAAATTTTTTTGGTCTTTATAATGGGCGTTCACACTTTCATCCTGTCCACAAACCCGGATATGGCAACTTCTCTTTTGTAGCTCATTTATTCACTTTTATTTTATCCAATTCCAAAACTGACGTCTGTAAAAATTACCCAATAGTCCTATTCTTTATTAATATATTATTATCACATTTTTGTCTACACTTGACACATTTATTCTTCTCATCAAAAATATAACTATCAACAAATACATTTGAAGTTGAGATAGCCAATGATATTTCATTAGACATGAGAGAGAAAAATAAAAGTTGCCCCATTTCATACTGAACGCAGTCTAAATATTAAACTAAACTCTAAGGTTTCAAAGAAAATCCTTTCACATTTTTCTTATGGAGACATATGATTGGTTTATATTTAATGAGCAGTTACCAAATCAGTCGAGGTAAAAGTTTCGTTCATTTTCATGGGGGTCATGTCACTGAACAAGAAAGTCATAAATGCATCAGTCTGTGAATTTTGAAACAAAGAATATATCCATATCTTTTTTACCCTCTCAGTAATTACTGAACTGCTTTTCGTCACAGACATTCTGAAAAACTTTGAAAATATGATAATATGACGGGGCAAAAGTTTGGGAACGTAAGATGGATGAGGTAAAACTTTCATATTTAGATCCTTTTTATTTCCTGTGAGCGTTTTGAAATGTGTGGTCTTGTATTGTCATGCAAGATTGATCAGCGAAATTCACTTTTTCAACAAATACAGGAGTGGTTCATGATAATAATTCTCAGAATTGACAGTTTCATTACAATTCAACACTTGATATCTCACCGAACATAAAATATTATTTTCTTAGGATGTAGTTGTGTATTTGGTACGAGCAAAGACTTTTTCTTGGGTGGCAATTGTTGTTTCTTTTACTGAATACGATAATAAAGGACTTACTTTTAATTACTGCTGATGATACTTTTGAAAAATGGTTTGGTAGTTTGTCTTGTTCATAATGACGAATAAATAGGGACTCTGAGTAAATTGAGAACAAGTCTTGTAGAAGTCTTTGACTAAGTTGTGATACATTACCGAGTTTGTAGAATGCATTTTTATGCTTTCAGCTAAGGATTTTCTTCAATTACTGTTGATTGACGTCGATTGAAGTCGAACGTTCAAAACAATGGCGAATCTTTGGATGGGAAACTAATTATAACATGGCTGACATTTACTGACGAATAGACTTTATTTCCATTGACGCTGCAAATATTCTCGCCATTTCTGAAGCTAATGAAACCTTTTTGAACTCGTAAATCATGCAATTTTTCAAATGTGTGTCATCAACACACATCTTTATGGGTCATAACAATGATAAATTATTCAATTTTCCTGAATTATTCATTATTCCTGAAATGAAAGTTGAAAAGACCAAAATTCTTAGTTATATACATAACAATGTCTTATGATATAAAACAACTTTAAAGTTATAGTTGCAAAACTAAAGATATTTTTTCAAACTAATCAGTCAATATAGTCTCTTGATATCTATGTTGACTTTCCCCTCTTTCTTTAAAGGAAATGGGGAAACCTGCACAAAAGGTGAACTATTTTACTCCCTCTTCCCCGTACTGCTGAAATGTTGGTTAGTCGTGGCTAGGGTAGACAACCCGAAGAAAAACGTGGTACACCTACATGAAATCAAACTGCAACTAATGACTGAAATTTGGCAAGATTCTGCATCTTGAAGCCAAGCTGAAATAAAGCATATATTTATTCTCGAAAAAAAAAAGCCGTTTTCAAATTATAAAATATTAATTTATTCCAGCTGAAAAATTAGGAATCAATAAAGTTTATATCAATTAAGTTTTTATTAAATCGATATTGAAATGGTGAATATTTTTATGTTTTAAAATGTTTTTTTTTCCACCAACATAATAATCGGGAAAATCATGTCTGTCTGTCTGTCTGTCCTCCGTAGAAATCCAAACGATTTTACATGAAGCTATCAAATTTGATATATATACTTATTGACGCAAAAGATTATTCATAATAAGCATTTTTTATTGAGAGAGAAATATTCTTCAACAATAAACAACAATGATTTGGAAGCCATTTTATTCAAAGTCGAAACTAATTGTAGAGAATATAAATTTCTAAAATTCAAAATGAAAATATTGAATAGTAGAATTCAAATAATTATCTATATTCATAGGTGGTTCTTTAACATGAAAATATATAAAAATTAAATATAATCTATTATTTACAACCACAATCTAGACAAAAAACAAAAATATTTCCTTCAATAAATCTCATAAGTGTCGCTTAAATTAAACATTTATCTATAACACGCTCTGGAGATTTTCAAAACAATAACAACTCATACGATAATAATAATAAAAATATAATGGGTGAATATGTTTGTTTTATGTGCGTTTATCTTTTGTAGTCAACAATAACTATTTTTAACCCTTCAGTGTAAATGCTTGATTAGCAGCAAAGATTTTTAAATAGGCGTTAGAAAAATTGAATAAGTTTTTAAAAATTACATTTGTCTTTGCGCGCTAGCGATCCAAGTTTAACGTCTCATCCACCATATATGTGTACTTTAGCTTGTATGTTTAAGAACAGATGTAGGCTAAGTTTCTAAGATCAAACTGAATTTTTGGTAACACCAAAGATAGCACAATCGTTCCTATAACCGATTTTTTAAATAAGTAAATAAACAATGACATAATGAAACTATTTGTATATGAAAAAAAAAAACTGTATGAAATAAAACTTCTAAAGGATCTTTAAAGGTGAATTTCTTTTTTACAGAACAAAAAGAGAAGTGAATAATGTTATAATAAAGTTGTGTGGTAAAGGAACATCTGTCATAGGCGGTTAAAGTCAAAGTATTCATATCGGCCTCAAACCAATTTCCAATCTATCATAGCGTAACTATTAATTGTAAGATATACAATCTGTGAAATGAGAAGTAAGAGTCAAGAGGCAATACCGATTTGCACAAAGACAGAAAAATGAATGCCCAAATGGCAGATAAAGCAACGAGATATGTTTTGCTTTTGTTCGCTGGAAACATGGACTGACAACCACGAAAAACGTACATGATTGATGAGCGCTACTTAAATAGAAATAAAATTTTCGGCTAAACTTTCTTTCATATTAATTATAGTTCTTGGCAAAGTAGCCCTGTATCATTCTCGAACATGCTTGACAAATGAGAGTGCACTATACACAAACATTTTCTATTCGTTAGAAATGCATAAGAGAAACATGAAGTGAACTCACAATTGTGGCCAATAAACAGAATAATAAAACAATACGAATTTCTGTTCCTACTACATTTACTAGCTGCATGAACGGCATCAAGAAGAGTTAAGAGAATATTGACAGATAAAAGAATCTACCTAAAAGGTAATTTTCATACAGTACCACCCATTATTAATCTTTTTATGAAAAGTCAATTTTCTTCTAAGAATATACGTATGTCAAATTTATTATTTTTATTTGAACAAGATAAACGTTATTAAGAAATATTTATTACCAATAGAAGCATCAATATCATCCAAGACAATTGTTAAAAATGAGACCATGGCTCATGTAATATATATATATATATATATATATATATAGCGCGCGTGCAAGTATGTGTGTGTGTAATTTTTAAAATTATCATGGAACGGATAAAGCAAGTGCAATATCCTGTCCTCATCAGCTACTTTGCCCAGTCGGCTGGGAGGGGGAGGTTTAAGAATACACTGATATGATATTAAATGCTGGAGCTTTGGGGAATACGGAGTGCCTCTTCATTGCTATCGCTCCAAGGTCCACTCAAGCCCGGAGTGGTAGCACCTGAAAGGGCCCTAGCTATGGATCAAATAGAACTAAACTGCCTATTTATACTAAACTGAATTGTTTAGTATAGAACTGTTTTCGACATTGAAATTGTACTTACGCTAAACTTAATCGTTTGAATCGTTCAACTAAACTGAATAGAAATGTTTTGACAATTAAACTACACTCATGTTTAACTGAATTATTTGAAAAAGAACTGATTATTCGTATAAAAAAAGGATTCGAAATTAAATAACCTTCAAAGGTGGATATGCCATAAAACCCAAACAACCACCCCTTGCGCCACTAGGAGCTTTTGCTACCGGACAGGGTATGAAGACAAACAGAGCAAAAGTTCTTATTTGTACCTTAACTTCGTACATACATATACATAGTTATTTACTAAGCTTACGTTATTTGTGGCAGAAGGTCGAAAGTATGGCGCACTCAGAGAGACTTGAACTTATCAGGAAATAACCCTTCAGCCGTAGCCATTACACCATGCGAGGTGCCCATTATATATATATATATGTTTGGTGCCTTGCGTCCCTTTTTTTACTCAAGATGATATATTTTTATTCATATAGGAAGATAAGCAAACTTAGAAAATTTATTACTAGAATACGGAACATGGTTTTATTTTTAACTTGATCCACACATTCTGTTGCATTTTCAGATATCTTTCATACATATATATATATATATATATATATATATATATATATATATATATATATATATATATATGTGTGTGTGTGTGTGCGTGTATACGTGTGCGTGCGTGCGTGCGTGTGTGTGTGTGTGTGTGTGTGTGAGACAGACAGAGAGAGAGAGAGAGAGAGAGAGAGAGAGAGAGAGAGAAAATAATCAACACCAAAAATCTCTTTCCACAAACCCCCACTAATGCACATAATGATCTTCAGTCTAAATCTCTCAAGACCGAACATTTTAAAATCAATCGAGTACATTCGCACGTGATGATGATTACTAGAATATTCTCTCACAATAATGGCTTATCTAATCATATCAACAAATTGAAAATAGATTTTGCACCACAATGCTACGACTAAAATTCTATTGAACATGAAATCTACAGAACCATCACCGTCTCAGGAAATGAAACTCTTGCTATTACAAATAGAAAAATAATCGTATCTTAACGGTAACAACATTCAAGAATTTCCTTTCTTTATTAGTACAAATGAAGAATCACTGGGAAATCTCTAAAAATAAAATTCGAATATAGGGATATATTTCTTGAACCGGGTATACTTGTAAACCGTAGACTTCATAATCTTTGAGATATTATAGGAAGTAACAAATTATTAAATAACAAAGTTACCGGAAACAAATCTCCGAAGAAAATAATAAAACTTTGTTATTTACATCAGTTATATTATTTCCTTTACTAGTTCTATAAACAATAAGACTTGAAATGTATCACGAATCAAACTGTAATAGCAAAAATCGGGAAATTAGAATGGCCCTTCAGTTTTAGAATAAACAACAATAATCATCATTGTCATGTCGTGCCGCCCGCACGGATATCCCTGACCCTCTCTCGCCACCCCTCCCTATCATTCATCGTATCCGGCATGTCCTCAGGGCTACACTCCGTATCCTCACAGAGCTGCTGTATGTAGATTCGAGCTGGTCGCCCTGCTTTTGCTCGACCATGTGAAGGGGTCCATATCACTTATGAGCTCGTCCCTACTTCTCCAGTAGTGTCCTACATGTCTGGTTCGTCTAATTATGATATTTTTCATGATGGCTGGTAGATGTCCGTATAGCTGCTGCTTTATCGGGTATTGCCTCCAGGATTTGTTCAATATTGCTCCCAGCATTCTTGTGTAGTTGCCGTCAAGCTTTTCCTCCAGCCGTTTAGTTAGCGTCTTCTGGCAAATGCACCCGTCCAAGCTGAAACCCTACTGCATAGTCTGGAACGAGCTGCCACTGGCATTGGCCTCCATGTCAATGCACACAAAACGGAATATATGTGCTTTACTCAAACAGGCGACGTTTCCACACTAAACGGCAGCTCTCTGAAACTAGTTGACAAGTTCACCTACCAAGGAAGCAGTGTCTCATCAACCGAGACAGACATCGACACGTGACTAACAAAGGCATGGACAGCTATCGATAGCCTATCGGTCATATGGAAGTCAGACCTGACTGATAAAATGAAACGCAGTTTCTTCCAAGCAGTGATCGTGTCGATACTGCTATATGGATGCATATGGAAACAACAATAAACACAAGCTTAAATTTTTGAATCATAAACTTCACCACTCAACCCCTGCAAGAACAACCATTCCACCTTTAAAGATTTATCAAATTTTATGCACTGATGTTCTTATCCAACGACATTTTCAAGAAAGTTTTCTCGAAAATTTAATAAAAGTGACCATACGAAAAAAGTCTGGAAACTTATTGAAGGCAGCTCGTATGCTAAACTATATATCTATACACATACATTTATATATATATATATATATACGGAAAGAGAGAAAGTAAGAGAGAGAGAGAGAGAGAGAGAGATGTGTCGGTGGCTCAGTTGTTATCATCATAGAAAATCGATTCTACAAGCCAAGTGTATATTCTGGACGAGACTTTTACTGCGCGTTCATGCTCTTTAGAATGACGTAATCACTGCACCCACCACTGTCAATCTGTCAGTAGTAGGGTAGACTGGGCTTTCTAATCTTGGTGAAATGGAACAATCAGAATAGAAGAAAAATCTCTAAATTCAAATTTCCTACAAATATATTAGGGTTCAATGACAAAATTCGGACTTTGAGTCTCTAAGGCAGTACAATATTGTGAGTTAACCTCCTTCTGACATCTATTATAGCAAAACTAATGTCAAGTTGAATAGCATCTACTTTTCCTGGGATAACATTACTGCTGGGAAAAATAGGCAAATGTCAATCTTCCTTACAATCGTGCAGAGATCTAGATACAGACGTATAGTCCCTCATGACTGTCTATTGACATGATATATATATATATATATATATATGTGTGTGTGTGTGTGTGTGTAACGGTATTTTTTAATAACGGTATCCTTCAGTTTATTAAAAGCATGATTTTACACACTTATAAATTATGGACTAAGGTGAGTAATTAATTTATAAGTGTATAAAATCATGCTTTTAATAAACTTAAGAATTGATGGTGTGAATGAAAAGTTAAATATTTTCTCGGTATAACATCTAGTGGAATAATTGCTGTTTTATACGACGATACTCTTCTTGATCCTACGATACTCTTCTTGATCCTACGAGAGAAATGAGATGAAATTGTAATTTTGTTTTTGTGGATTTTTCTTTTATCTTGATGCACTCAGAATCTTTCACTGTTTAAGTCAGCGACAAACTGATTGACTATTAAATGTAATCAATACCACCGAGCCAAAATGTGTGTCTGGATGTTATCGACTGTGTATGTCGTTTGTCATCTATTTCTTCCTACCGTTTCACAACTAAGAGACGTCTAAATTATTATAAAGCCCCTGTCATCTTTTATTAAATTTTATAATTGACAATAACCATCATCTCTGAGAAACGTGTTTATCTGCACCTCATCTAATAACAATCCACTCCCCTATCATCACCTATCTGCCCACTGAGCAACCTCATCTCATTCCCATTCAACATACTTTTTTTAATTCAATTTTTCAACAGCATTAGCCTGGGTCCTATTTACGAAAATGACTCTGTAGTCAGCGGTACGTCTACGATTCCATTCTCAGTGCTGGTTTTGTAAGGGGAGATTACCAAAAAGAAAAAATAAGCGCGTAATAAATCTCTTAAACTTGTAAGACCAGTGATGCCTTAACAAGAGTCTAATTAATCTTTCTAGAAGTTGTACAATTTTGTTTTTCCCTCAGGAATATTTTATGCACACCTCCTGGCTGCTCATGAAGATTACATTGGATCCAAAGCCATTTTGGTACACTGGAGAATGTAATGTGATTATTCAAGTAGTTACAATTCAAATATGCAATCTGTCAAAGTAGATGTTTCTTCTAGTTCAACTTTTATTTTCTTTCGGACTTGTGACTTCATTTGTAAATTCCTTTTAAGTACTTCTGCCCATTTGTACTTGATGACCTTATCACTATTTTGATTTTCTTTCCCATTCAAAAATGCCGATACAGCAAAGAAGAAAAACATCTACTGGATATGCCAGGGTCGTCGTCACTAGAATTATCCAAAGTGAAGAAAAATAAACGTTAAACCAGGAAAGAGACAGATCCTTTTCTTAAGACACTTTTGTCAAGCATTGATAAAATCAATACTACTCGAATAGTATGAATCAATTTTGACATTGTCACTGGAGTCTTGCAAGGAGATACATTGGCACGATTTCTATTCATAATCCAACTAGATTACGTACAACGAACGTCAATAGATCTAATGAAGGAAAACGATTTCATACTAAAAAGACAAGAAGCAAACGATACTCTGTACAATCAGTAACTGATGCAGACTACACGGATGACCTAGCGCTTCTAGTAAATACACCCAATCAAGCTAAGTTCCTGCTGCTTTGAATAAACAGTAAGAGGCATTGGTCTCTTCGTGAATTCGGATAAAACAGTGTTCATGTGTTTTAAACAAGATGAAGCTATCTTCACATTAAATAGAAAGCTTTTGAAATCCGTAGACTAGTTCCTGTACATCAGTAGCAATATCTCATTTATTGAAAGAGATGTCAGTATACGCATATACAAAGCATGGGTTGCTATTGATTGGCTATCAGTCCTATAGAAATATGATCAATCAGAAAGAATAAAACGGGAATTCTTCCAAGTTATACCCGTGTTAGTACTATTGTATGTTTGTGCCATTTCGTCTCTAACGAAACATTTGGAGAAAAAGCTAGAAGGGAACAACATAATAATGTTGCGTGCTGTTTTAAACAAATCCTGAGAATAACACCTTTCAAAACAACAGCTGTGCGCCCACCAACCTCTCATCTTACAAACCATCCAAGTAAGACAAACACGACATGCTGAATACTGCTGAACAATTAAGAACAAATTTATAATTGATGTTTCCCTATGGACTTCTAAAAATGGAAATAATAGTGTTAATATACAAAAAAACTTACATTCATCAGCTATGTGTGGAAACTGGACATCGTTTAGTGGACTTACCAAAAGCTATGACCGTATAGGGACGGATGGCGAGGGAGATAGCCAGTGGAATCGTTCAGTTAATGATGATGATGATGATAAAGGAACTTAGGTTTGGTTAAGGATCATTCCTTGCTGCAGGTAACATGTAAGTTAGTACAACCTGTTGTAATAGCCTGAGAAATGAGCACTGCCAAATAATCGCCATTGCCTTGAGAGATGCCATGAAAGCAAATATTCAGCACCTCAACAACCGAAGGAAATATGAGAAACAGTCAATTTATTTTAAAAGACCAAATATGAAATTTAGTTTATACAAATGTTTATTTAGCCCGTCATTTTGTGTATTCATCCATTATTAACGTTTTCAACTTTGACAGTAACCTAAATGATTTCCTATTAACAAGTATGGTGGAGCAAACATGCTACAATTTCTTTTTCTAAAAACAGAACGAAATTTCTTTCAAATATTTTTTAGATATCAATCGCAACAAACAAACAATAAAAAAGTTTACTATTTTCCTACTTTATTGGAATTTTAGTTTCTGTAAGATTTTTACATATTTTAATAAAATTAATTTTTTGAAGTAAAATCAATGTTTTACTGAAGTTTAGTTTGAAGTAACTAGTATTTTTTCTTTGCGTTTTACTAGGTGAAAAAATTTTCAATCCTGCAGTGTTAACAATTTTGCTAAATAAAAGACCTAATCGATGGGTTCTTTAATTCTTTTTACACATTGAGAAACCTATATATTGCTGTATCGAGATACATTTTACAGTGACATCTGTATCTTCACATATTTTAACTATTTTAAAAATGCTCCATAAATTAATAATATAAAACGTTTCATTTGTGAACTTTTAAGAATAATACTCAGATCATATAAAATGTTTATTATATCTTATTAGGAAAATATAATTTGTAAATAACGTAATAGGAAAACTTTGCGTGTGTTTCTTTTGAAAATGCAAATACACAAAGACGACACAATTCAGTTAGTAGATATAGTTAAGAGTTTCTCAAAATAATTGGTTCTGTTATATATTTAAGCAACAACTAAAAAAAGTTATTGATATTAACCAGAGATTATCAGAGTTAATGCGTATAATCGAATATACAGGGCTTTATATAAAGAGCGTAACTCTAAGGATAAAAAATAGACATAATTTTTGTCACAATAAGAGTCACGAGGCAATACTGTTTCCAGAGACATAAGAATAATTGGCTGTTGAAATTATTGTATCATCATTCATTCCTTTGTGTTGTGATATTTTACCAAGGATAAACTTGTGTTCATTGAAGAGTTTTAATTTCTCTATAAACTTTAGAAACATATGAAAGAAAAATGTAATCTGAAATTTCCTCAGACGACATTTCCCAGCAAATCAACACTTGATTGATAGATATTGTGTGACTGGGAATGTAAAAGATGCAAAGAACTCAAGCCAATGTAATGAGTAAGTATAAACTATTTGGAAGTAGTAAACGTTTGAAGTTGGTTGTGGCAACGTCATTTGTGAAAGACAATGCTGATTGTGTGATAACATATCTAAAATTACAGCAAAAAGTTGACGTAGAGATCAATAACATTTAATCAGTGAAAAATGGAATGAACATATATGTGACAAATTAATTACATTTCACGAAAAGTAAACACCTAATTATGAAAAGTATTAACAGAAATTATTAAGTAAATAGCATAAACTTCAACAATTCAAATTTAGTTTGAATAAATATTCAAAATTTAAACAATCAATTTAGATGATAAAAAAAAAGCCCGGATTAAAATGTTACGTAGTATCAAAGTGTTTTATTGAAGTTAATGAAGTTATTGGATGTATTTAAAAAAACTTCTATCTGAAGTTATTTGGTAAAACCAAATAATCACATTTTACTTAAAAAAAGGTAATAAATTTATCAACGCCTACAATAGAACAAATAACAAAGACGTAAGAGATGGTCCTCATGGTGTAATAGTTAAAGCGATGGTCTGCGCAAACATAGTAAGCGAGTTCGAACTCCAACCGCGCTATTACGTTCACTTTCGGACAAATACTCTTGGGAAAGGTATGAACCCCCTTACCCTCCTAGCTATAAGTTAAATAGTATCGCAACTGTTCTTCTAGAAGAATGGCTTTGGTATTAAATAGCACAGAAAGTTAATATGCCATTAAACAAAGAGACCAAACTCATATGACGAGTCTTTGAATCTTTTATATAATGATAATTCTTTTCAATAATAGTTTTGATTTTGTCAATTTTTTTTCTCATGCTGTTTCAGTTTCTGCCACATTCAAATAATTTCGTTTTCACAACTGACTATAGGTTTTTTTTTCGGATTCAGATTAGGATTTAATGGTGGTCATTCTTTTATCTTCTCTACTGTAAGTTTTTTTATGCTCAACGAATCCACTGGTAAGCTTAGATTCATGAAAAGAACACTATCGGGCATAAATACTCACTACACTTTCAAACTACTAAACTGGAATTTGTACCATGCAAAGAAAGTCTTGTCCATAAAATTACAATAGTTTGCACAGTTGATTTTAACTCCTTCATCGACTTTGAATAGTCCATTAATGGTTTGGTAAGCAATTCCAGCCAATATCATCACATGTTACCTCCTCCATGCTGCTTTCTTTTAACTACAGACACGTCTGCATTGGGAAAAATCCAACATTTGACCCATCCATCAAGTTGAAAAAAAGTGTTACTCGATATTCTTCTATGAAAATAATTCTAGAAAAGACAATTATTAAGTAGTTCTTGGCTTAATCTTAACGCTTTAATATATTTGCTTTTGTGAAAGGAGGTTTCCTAGAAAATTTTCTTACAGATCCGAATTCACAAAGTATTCTATACCTTTTGTCCTTATTGACTCCCTCAATTTCAACCTTTTCAAATATCTGAGCGCTGGTCAAAAGTGTTTTTTCGCAATAACTTATTTTAGTTTACGTTCATCTCAAAGAAGCAAGTTCTTAAAGCCTTTTTCCTTTGCTTTGAGTTCTCAACTTACTTATATTTTCAACAACCTTTTTTATCATTTGATGATCTCAGCAAAGCTCCTTAGATATCTCCAAAGTGGATATTCCCTAACTCAATAACTTTCTTACTTTCTGTTTTTCAGCTGTTGTTAGATCCTTCCTTTTACCCATGTTTTAACATATATTATGGACAAAAATAATATTTTATTAGATTTTAGAGGTCGTAAGTTAATCTGCATTCATTTCCATAAATTTCAAATATCTCCAAAACTTACGATTAAAAATAGCAGAAAATTCAGTTAAATATTTTACTTAGAGTGTAAGTGGATGGGTTTAGATTTGACAAATATTGGTTGAGAACATTTTGAGTTCTTGTAGGTTATTTGATTTGTAAATTATTTCAGACAGGCTGTAGATAAGAAGACTATATATATGATATATGGTTTCAGAGTGAAGTTAATTTTAAAATACTGAGAAATGGATATAAAATATACCACTTTGTAGGAACGCTATTATAACTATAGCAGTGAGTTGTAACTTCGTGCACCCTAACGGTGACATGGATATGTATAGGTAAATATTTCCGCTTCCAATGAACGAAGACGAAACGCGTGGCTTCACTCCTTGTTATAGCAAAGAGCGCAGATCTATCTACATAACTTCATATATATAATCAGTTCACGGATTGAAGTAAAAGAATGGTTAACTTCCGGTTACAGATTTGGCATTCTGGCTCAGAATCTTTTATTTTTGTTGTTTTTGTTTTTTGCTTTTTTTTAAATGTATGTCAGTTAAATTCGGTAGTCTGCAAATTAGTGAACTTCTATTTCTGCATTTACTTTAATGACTGAGTTAATTTTACAGTGTACAAAAGCAATGGGTTCAGTTTTGCATAAACCAGATAAGTGAGTGAAAAATTAAAGAATTTCAGTGTAATTTCCAAATTATTTCCTTATTAATTTTATAAAGTTACATTTCTAGACTTGACTCATTCAAGACCATTTGAATCGACGTTCCGCAATAATGAATTGGTTTCGAGTATTTTTACGGAATCAGTTTTCTCTTTGAGATTACGAAGATTTCTTGTAATATTTGACTTGAGGATTTGAACAGTACATTTGCCAAACTTTAATATTCTTCACTATATAACGTATTATAAAGGAAGAAATCTATCTATCTCCATCTATATACATTCACTTACCACTCCACACGAGTAGGATGCGACACAAGGCCTATTTTTATGCGGAGTTTAACAAGTTCTAATTCTGAGTTTACCTTTATCTAGAACAGTTGTCATACCAAGGCTAAAGAACACAGCTTCCTTTCTATTTACTCATAGCTGGAGGGGGAATAGTTGGGTATTTGTGTTTTGTGAAATATAAACAACCTCGTCTAAGATTTGAAGTCCCGTTAAAGATGTGACACAGGTTATTTATTTATAGGGATAAACGTTTCAGTAGAACCAGCCACAACGGTACTCCAATATGACACAGACTCTCTAGAACAATTCTCCTCGGGTTTGGAGTTCAGAGATTTTCTTCTCCTCGTTGGATTGTCCTACCAACTATTTTACCTTAGAAGAGAAAAAATCAATTCCTGACATTTGGGGGGGGGGGATTCGTTCCAAGTGAAACGCAGAAAGCTTTTCCCCAGGATTTGCCCTCGGTTCATCAGTTTCTTTTCCTTACACCCATAACCATAACGCCCCACCCACCCCACACGCGCGTGCGCAAAGGAGTACACACATACACACACATATGAGTACGCAGACAAGTGCACATAAGCATGAGTACACACACGCACGTACGATTTTCTAGCGTTAAGTTATTTGAAATAAAATATCACTATCTGTATAATGTTTCCCTATTATGTGAAAATTGTTAGTAAATACAAATATATCGAATTCTAATCCTTTGTGAACATGTCCATTAATTTAAGCAAGACTTTTTGTAAAATGATTCGTCTATGAACTTTATGCAATTTCAAAAGTTTCTCATTTTATGGTAACTCACTTAAAGTCCATTTTTGGCAGATGTTCGATGTCTTTTTTCATACGATTTATTTTATAATTGCAAATAAATAAGAAAAATCACTTTGTATTTAGCAAATACTATTTATCCCTCGAGAGAAATTATGATGATCGGAAAAAGGGAGAAGCTTAATCCCCACACTATTTTTTTAAGATGCAAATTCTTTGGAAAATTCTTTTAATTACAACGTTATCGATCTAATACAAATCTCATTAAGTGACGATAGATTTGGATGTATTAGAAAAGCAATTTCGAAGATTTTTGCGAATCAATATAATAAAAAAGAAGCCATTGCTTGAGAAAATTAAATGGCTTGTAAACATTCTTCTTGATTATACATATAATCTTGAATTAGGATAGAGATTACCATGAATGCAATATTATTAATTAAGAATAACGCATTATTAATAATTAAAAATTAATAATACATATTTATTGACTCAAATTATAAATTAAAGATCCAAGTAATTATATCCCAGTATATTTAGCTTTAGTAGGATTGTGCAAAGCCTTAAGCATGTTTTTGGTTATTTTTTTGTTTTGTTTTGTTTTTTGTTACTGGTTTTCCTTTTTCCTTTTTTGTGTGAGGAGTAACTCTCTTACCTCTTGAAACATAAAAGACACATCAAGTTGATTGCCTATTAAATAATGATAATAGCTCGCCTCGGCGGGGGCTTTTGCACTTTTCAAGAACAACACAAGTGGATTGATAGCAAAATAGATAATCCAGAACTGCCTACTTAGAAGGAGGAAGATGCTTTTTAGATTATTTAGAGAACGCTGGGTTTGTAGCAAAGCCGAAAGATCTTATATATGAGGTTAATAAAAAGTTCCCCGCGTTATCTTTTCCACAACGTTAAAGAAATCTTAGAAAATGTCATTGAGGTCCTTCTTGTACTATCAGTCAATCATTATTAACAAAACTAAGAATATAGGTTTCACATGAACTAACCAAAGCAATTTTCGATCAGCGTTTAAACATTAGTCTAGAGAACAGTTCTTCGCAATGTTTGATAAATTCTTTACGAATTGGTAGAACTTTGTCATATTGTTACCACACAAATTTTCATTAATCACCTGGCACGTTTGAATGACATAGGGCAACAGAAAAGATCAATTTTGTGGTCAAGAAAAATTACACTAGTATTTTTGTAGCATAGCAATAACTATCCTCATATTTCCAATAATGGTGAGAATGAGAATTTCAATCACATATTCACCCACCCCAAACATCTTCAGGTAAACATTTGTTTTTTTCCACGCAGTACTTACAGGGTGACGAAGTAAAATGTGGAATAATTTTTAAAACGTATTTTTTTTGTTTTATTAGTCCAGTTTAAAAAAAAACGTGATAAATCTAAATTTTCATGATTAGCTCTATTATCTAAGCATTTTTTTTTTCATTTAAATTCAGCCCAATAAACGTGAGCAAGAAAAGAAACGACAAAGAATTTATGATTTGCTTAACGTCGAAACCAAGCTAAAAAAAATTCGGAACTACCTGGAATTTCTTTATGGCCTCCATCCTCTTGATTACGCTATATGGGACTTTTTAAAAAGCAAAAAGAATGCAACTTCCTATCCAAATATTGATTCGCTTTAGACTGTTATAAAAGAGGAATAGAATAAATTTTCGGAAGAATTTATTTCAACCCATACAAATCGTTTCGAAGGTGTGTTGATATAATAATCGAAAAAAAAAAATGTCGACCATATTGAGTAAATTTACTGTTTTCTGTCTATGTTCTTATTTTGTTGTTTTTTTTAATTAAAATTAATCTAGTTTTATAATAGTGTCGTTTATTATTATCACATTAGAATATTCCGAATTTTGGTTCCACCCCGCCCTGTAGTAGTTAGAGGAAAGAAATCAAAACCAGAATCGTTCTTTTATGATAGAATACACAATTTAGCTGAAAGATGGTGTAAGGTTATTGAAAGCCAAGAAAATGTTTTGATCTCTAAAGAATAATGTTACGAATTCATACGAATAAAAAGATTTTTATAAAAAATGCTGGTTACTTTTGAATCTCACAAAAATTAGAATATTTTCTTTTTCAATCAACTAACTCAAATTTTGTGAATATCTCTTTTTAAGTTTTCTGATTGTCTAAGAAATATACTTTGCATTTTATAATGTATATATATTATCTCTGCTCTTCCTCATTGTCATATATTGAGATGAGTTGGGAAAAGAAAAAGAAACTAGAAACAATAATAAAAGAAAATAAAAGTTAAAATTAATGACTGTCTTGGCTTCATCTAAAAAAAATGAAATACGATATATTGTGAACATTTAAATCCAATTTGCAAAATGTCTTCGTTCTTTCTTTCTTTCTTTCTTTCTTTCCATCTCTCATCACATAACCCAACGATGGCTTGACCTATAATCACCAAAATTTTTAGCAAGAGTATTTTTTGAAAAATTACCAAACAGAAGTTCGATTTCTAACTTAAGTTTAATGCTAAAATGGACCATTACTAAGTCTCTATCAGGTTTGCAAAGCCGAATCATTTTCTTTTTGTTTAATCATAAAAAGAAGCTAAAAATGTCTCATTATTATTATTATTATTATTATTATTATTATTATTATTATTATTATTACCTACTTTCCATTAGTTTTTCCAATGATTCTCTATAAAATTAATTTTTTTAAATCGTGTTTTGTTGGTATGATCAATCGCCACCTAGAGGCAATAAATATTAACTTCTTGATGATGTCAATTCGCTTAAAAATCCTTACAAAACGTAATTTGCCGTTACGAGACAGCAGGGCGAGTTTTCAACAAGATTTTGCTGATTATGAGATTAACATTCAATTATTCTCAATTTTTTAACAACTGATTTTTCTTCTGATATTTTTCAGATGAAAACTACTGGATTCCGTTGGCCTTCAAGAAATTGACATTGTCGACAATCACCCGGACAATAAATAAAACTGATAATACATTCAACGTTTTAAAATTCTTATTTGTTTATTTCTTTCTCGATCAATAATATCCACTTACTATTAACAGACTCGATTGGTGTAAACAATCAATAATTGCCAGGATGACCAACCTGCAAGTATTGAACAAAAGTTTATAAAAATTCATTTCTAACACTATAACAAAACCGACCACGTGTGGCTCTTAATTTTGGCCAGAGTGGAAAAGGGAGAAATTATCCCAAACAAATAGGAAATAAAAAGCTCTCTTCCACGATTCGAATCCTCAGTACGAACTTGCGACCGCAAAATATATCCAAACGTTGGTTTCGTCACTCGCATCGTGAACAACCGAAAAGTCTACAAATAGGCAAGAAGCCTCCAGAGAAATTCAATTTAAAGTCACCCAAAGTCAACTTTACAGAAATTCAACTAAAATTGAATGAAAACTGAAAATTCAACCCGAGAATTCTGCTAAAAGACAACTTTACAGATCTCGACTAAATTAAATGAAAGCTGAAAATTTTCAACGAAACCTCAAAACTACTTAAATTCAAAGAACATTGTTTTCTGGACTCTCTCTCTCTCTCTCTCTCTCTCTCTTTCTCTCTCTCTCTCTCTCTTACAAAGTACATCAAATTTTGCAACACTTTATCCTTTCCATCTTTTTTTTGTATAAAATTTGTTTCTAAAACTTTGTCGTCTGTATTATTTTTTGAAACAACATCTGAACCAGAAAACTGTGAAACTTACTCTCTAAAATTACACAATAAGGCCTCCTTAAAAGATTGACCTCTTACATTGCAAATTCTGCATTTTATTGTCATCCTTTTATATTAAAATGTGATACTAAATTCTTTTATATTGCAAAATTTGATATTTAATTCTTTTAAGACCATAAGGACTCAAAACAGTCCTATATTCTGCGGAAGAGTCTCAGCAGCCCAAAAGTAAGATAGAGGATGGAATCGCCGTTTTTATCATTTCTTGTTCTAAACTGCAATTGGTCATTCGAAAGACACTTTATGAATCAAAATGAATGTTCCTGTGACAGTAAATATCTGGGGTTCTGTGAATTAATTCAAAAATTCAATGAGAATAGAAATAGAAAAAACTTCATTTTTATTCATATTTTACTAAATATCATAATTAAGACTAATATTAAAAAAGGTTTTTATTGTGTTCATTTGATCCCAGTCAGTTCATGTTAAAATTTTGTTTTTGGTCACACTTTGCAACAACCAGTTATTTAGCCAACCTCAACATAGATTTCAATGGTTCATCTCTAAGGCTTAAGTGGAATACAGAATTATATTATATGCTATTAGATTCATAAATAAGCTCCTAAGCATGGTCAGAATTTGCTGAGGCAAGGCAAACAATTTGGGGAAATAAATAGATTGTCCGCTTCAAGTGCCCCCCTAACAGCGTGTTTCTGATCCCCTATACTGTATAAAGTATAAATTAAAAAGTATTTCCAACATTCTTCTATTTTTCTGGGTGAAAATCGCTGCCCAAGAATACTAAGACTTGTGTATGCGTACGGGTGTTAGTAGCGTCCGAGTAATTGGATATCTTTTTATTTTGTTTCGATCATAACTAGTTTACTTACGTGTGCCAAAGGTCTAAGCCTTGTTTTGGTTTGTAGCACAACTTCAGAAACGTGTCTAATGAGGACAGAAAGCCGTGTTTTTAGTCAGTAAATTTAAGATGAGTGGATATTGTGTATGTGTTTACGCAGTTGTTGCTTGCTAGCTTCTCTCGGTCTTCGTTTGCTATATCAGCTGCTAATTGTGTTACTTGTTTGCGCGGCAGGAGAAAAGATGACGGAGGATATAGTGAGTTGGTAGTGATACTTTCGGCACGCAGACACTAACGCAAATACGTAGATATTTTAAAAGTATATATGAATGTACGGGTATTTGTGTTCGCATGTGCGTTTGTACCGTGAAAGAAAGAAGAGAGAAAAGAAGAAGAAGATGGGGTCGAAATTCTAGCATCCCCGTCTATATTCGCTTTTAGGAAATATTTATGTTCTTTGGATAAAATAGTTTCCAAAGACAATCGTTTGTTTTTTTTTAATCATGTCATTGTAGCATATTAACACTGACGCTTTGTTCATTGTAAAAAATATGCTTAAATCTTTTTTTCAAAAATTGCAAATGAGTAATTCCTTTAAGAAGTTATAAGAGAAGACAGAAATAGAAATCTCAGAAATCGAAAATGCAAACTGAGTTTATTAATCGAATGAAATTAACTTGAAATGAAACATCACTGTCTGTATTATGTTTCCCTATTTTGTGAATATGTTAGTAAATACAATAATATCGAGTTCAAATCCTGTTTGTGAACATATCCACTTGTTTAAACAAAACTTTTTGTAAAAGGAATTTTAAAAATTAAAATAACAGAAATATAAAACACCTTCTTTATAATAATAATAATAATAATAATAATAAAGCTGACCAAATTTTAATTAAGTAAAAGAGAAATTGCGATCTCGTAGTAGATTTTACTGTTCCTTCGGACTACAGGGTGAAAATGAAAGAAAAAAAAAAAAAAAAAAAAAAAAGACCCATACTTGGATCTTGCCAGAGAGCTGAAAATGCAATAGAGCGTTGACATGACAGTCCTACCAATCGTATCTGATGCACTTGAATCAGTCCCCAAAGGTTTGGAAAAGAAACGGGAGGAACTGAAGATCGGAGGAAGAATCGAGATCATACGGATCCGGCTAGAAGAGTTCTTAGACTCCAATGAAAGTTTCAAGTTTTAATGTCATCAGATACTGAAGGTAAAAACTCAAATCAATAAGTAAAAAGTTCCGTTTATAGACAAGTGATTTTTTTTTATGTAATTCAATTCATTTTACAGTTATTTTACCGGATTAGTCAAATATATTTCTTAGCGGGAGATTTATTATAAAATAATATGCAATTCTAAGTATCACATTTTAATTTTTGGAGTTATTTTCTTTATAACAAAAACTAAAAATATTTCAAGAACATTTCTAAATTTTAATTACGTTTCTAAAATAGAATCTCGCTGATTTAGTGAAAGTTTTTGGACATATTTTGTGTATTTGTTCCGGTATTGTCTGTAGATTCTACATTCCAAGGTGTCTTGAAATTTAATGTGGATAGCAAGGTCCTATTGACTTGTTGCAAGTTCTTTTTCAGTTCTATGTAGCGAAAACCGAAAACTTTTAAAAACTTGTATGAATTTTTTAGACTACTTTGAAATCACTGAATGAATAGTTTGTTTTAATATAATATTTTTGATTTTTTTCTTATGTTTATTCCTTTCTCTTTTTTTTTTCATGGTGTTTCAGACGGGTACCCTTGGGCCTATCTCGGGTGTCTGTTGTTTTCTGGAATGTCATCCGAACAAGATTCGACAACATTCTAAAATACCTCAGGAAAGCCGGAGGGTAAATAGCAGAAATGTTTAAAATAAAACAAAGACAATGAGATTAGTGCAAATCACACCAAAAGATTTTAGGTGTGTTTTTTATCCTTGGAAAAACCTGTTTGTGAGGAAAATTTGAAATGAACAAGCAAAAAATTATTTAGTTTATCTGAAAATATCTTTCAAAATATTGAGTAAAGAATTTGTAAACTTCACGAAACTTTAACCAGATAAAAGTATGATTAATTTTGACTAATATATTTCCTCTTTAATTTTTAGTTGAATCACCAGTTGGGTTAATCCCCTACGTCCAGGGGTATAGAAATGAGGAAGGGGTGTGAGGACGATTAGGTGGGAAGAGTGGCAATGGTTAATGTAATAATTAGCACAGAATGTTTGTTCATATGGGAGGTGCTCACTCACCTGGGTGACAGGACCGATTTTCATTGGAACTCAAGTTGTTTTTACTTGTAAAGCGAGAAGTTAGAATAAGAGAGAAAAGAGAACATGAATTCGAGTTTCACCAACAGCTTATCCTTTATTATTGTCTCTGATATCCACTGTTATTCACTGGTGTAAAAATAACAACTCAATTGATTTGTGATAAAAAAAAGTAACAAAAAATTTCTTTTATCTTATTGATAAAAGAAAAAAACTACAACGACAATGACTAATAATAATAATAATAATAATAAGTCAAAGCAGAAACTGAAATAATAAACGAATTATTAACACATATCTCAACGAAAAACATCATGGAGTCTGATAAAATCGGTATTCCCTTAAAGAATAGGAACAGAAACTCAAAACCTTGGAGGGAAATTCGACGGGAAACACAGATAATAAATCCACGATGACAAGCTACAGTGATAAGATGGAGGGATAAAGCTGGAACATGCTGGGACGAAAAGGGAAAAACAATAAAAGTAAAACACAATTCAACACGAGGAAATAAACTAGAGTGTACTGACAAAAAAGGGAAGACTAAAATGATAGCAAGATAATGCAGACAAAACAGGACATTCCAAAACAACGAGAAAAATTCTACCAGCAAGTTGGAGGAGAATGCACCAACACATACCTATAACCGGATGACAAAGAAACAAAACAATTTGGGAGCAAAATATGTGAAAAGAGAGAATATAACAGAAAAGCAGAATGGATAAGTAACATCGGTAACAAGTTAGAAGGACTTGACGAAGGACCGAAGGCGAAAATATACCTCGATTCACTGAGAGCAACACTCAAAAATGTAGCAAATTGGAAGATGCCAGGCCATGATAGCATACAGAGATACTGGTTTAAAAACCCGCTTGTATCCATGACAGATTGGCTATTGAATTGAATAGATATATATCAGAAACAGACATACCTGAATAGATCACAAAAGAAAAGACCACTCTGATCCAAAAAAGGAACCGCCCTCAACAACTACAGATCCAAAACGTGCCTACCTATTATGTTGAAAATACTAACGGCACAAATTGAGAAAATTTACGATTCACTTGTAAGCTACGGATTGTTCCCCATAGGACGGAAAGAATGCCATAAGGGGATCAGAGGAAAAAGAAAGATATATACACTGATGAACACATCCTCTAGGAGAACAAAAGGAGTCGAAAAAATCTTGCCATGGCATATTGACTAGAAAATGGCATCTGATATGGTCCTGCAAAGATGAATAATAGACTGTCCAAAAATGTACAAGATATCCGTTGAAGTCATAAAGTTTATCGAAAATACCATGGAAAACTGGAGAGCCTAACTGACAGCAGGAGGGAAAAGCTTAGCTGAGAAGAAAATCCAGAGAAGGATCTTCCAGGGAGATGCGCTATCATCTTTACTATTTGTAATAACTATGATGCCCTCAATCACTTACTTAGGAAATCCACTGACGGATACAAACTTCATAAATCGCAAGAAAAAATCAACTACATATATATGGATCACATCAAACAGCTGACCAAAAATGAAAAACAATTGGAAACCCTAACACAGGCAGTGAGGATATACTGTGAAGACATGAGGATGGAATTTAGCATGGGAAGATGTGGCATGCTGATAATGAAAAGCGGAAAACAGCAAATGACGGAAGGAATAAAACTAACTAATCAAGAAAAAATCAGAAGGCAAGGAGAAAAGGAAACTTGCAAATTACTTGAGAATATTGGAAGCAGTCACCATCAAACATGCGGAGATGAAAAAGTAAGTTTAAAAGAATTCCTCTGGAGAAAGACAAAACTATCCAAAACCAAACTACATTGCAGAAATCTCATCACAGGGATATATACCTGTGCTGTCCTCTTGGGAGATACTCCCGAGAGAATTTCAACAAATGGACCCGAGAACAAGAAAACCTATGACGATGCATAAGACGTAGTGATGGCATAGACTGACTGTATGTGTCAAGAAAAAAAATGGAGGAAGAGGACTTACCAGCCTTCAAGATAGTGTTGCTGCTTCGATACAACTAAAAGATTACATAAAAAAAGAGCAAAGAAAGACTGGTTGCGGCCACGAAAAACAATACAGACAACAGAACAGAACAAAAATAACCTGGAAACAAAAATAGGAAGTAAAAAAAACAATTTTATTGACATTTCAAGCGACGAACAAACAAAATCTCACAAGAGAAAACATTGGACATGGCTGAGGAAAGGAAACCTTACGAGAGAAACTGAATCTCTCCTAATAGCAGTTCAAAGGATTATGTTAAAGCAAGAATAGATAAGATGCAACAAAATAGTAAATATAGATTATGTGGTGTCAGAGACGAAACGTTCAATCATGTAATAAGCGAATGCAACAAATTAGCGTAAAGAGAGTATAAGACTGGACACAACTGAGTGGGGAAGGTGGTCTACTGGGAATTGTGCAAGAAGTTTAAATTTGACCATACGAACAAATGGTATATGCACAACCCAGAATTCATCCTAGAAAATGAGACGTACGAACTCTTCTGGGATTTTGAGATTCAAACGGATCAGTTAATCTCTGCCAGACGACCAGACCAGGTGATAGTAACCAAAAACTAAAAGAAGAGAATTTGCTGAATAGTCGCCTTTGCCTTTCCGGCTAACCACAGGTTAAAACTGAAGGAAAGCGAAAAGAGAGATGAGTACCAACACCTTGCTAGAGAACTGAAAAAAAAACTGTGTAACATGAAAATGACGATGATACCAATTGTAATTGGTACGCTTGGTGCAATCACCAAAGGATTGGTACGAGAGACCAAGTGGAGACCATCCAAACAGCAGCATAATTGAGATCGGCTAGAATACTGAGAATTAGAAAACTATCAACTAACACTCGAGTGAAAAACTCCTAAATGAATAAATTATTAAAAAAAAAAAAGTGAAAAAGGAAAAATTACTGAAGGAATAGAACTGCTCAATGAGAAATGTATCAGAACACTTTGAGAAAAGAATATTTACAAATACCAGGAAATATTAGAATCGGATCGCATCAAGCAAACGCTGATGAAAAAAAAGGGAGGAAAGTAACTCACAAGAATAAGAAATCTATTTGAAATCAAACTCTGTGGTAGAAATCTCACTAAAAGAATAAATACCTAGGCAGTATCTCTTGTAAGATACCCTTGGTCCTTCTTAAAATGGACAAGATTGGCACACTGATACATGGACTAAATAACAAAAAAATTGATGACGTGGCACAAAGCCTTACACCCGAGGAAAGACTATGTGAGAAAAAAGAAGGATGAGGACAGGCCAGCATTGCATAGATGCACAAATTCAGTAATGAAGAATAAACGAAAGAAAAAATTGATTACGACAGCCAGTAACAGCAATATCCATTGAAATAACTTAAAGACAAACTGGAAAACAATTATCATAAAATTTAGAAAACAAAAATGAGTATAAAACAACTGTAAAGATACTTCATGAAACAAACTATGGAAATTTCACATGAGATGACATGAACATGGCTACGAAAAGGGAAAATAAACTCTATTGATTGCAGCTGGAAATTATGTCATTAGGAAGAATTATATTAAATTAGAATTAATAATCGGCAGAAGAATAGCAAGTGTGAGATATGTAGTGATAGAGATTAAACAGTTGATTATATAATACACAAATGCTGCTAACTGGCTCAAAAAGAAGATAAAAGGAAATATGACTGGGTGGGAAAGGTTATCCAGTCGGAATTATGCAAGAGACTAAAATTTGACTATATTGACAGATAATATAGGCATAAACCAGATTCTGTCCTAGAAAATGAAATGCATAAATTTTTCCGAGACATTGAGATACAAAGCAATCTCTCAGTCCAGACAAGAAAACCAGACAGGCCGTGTAAATTAAGAAGAAGAAAAAAGAGAACTCGTCATATTCTGGATTTTGTCTTTTCAGCAGACCACAGAGTGAAAATAGAAGAAAGTGAAAAACTTGATAAATACTTGGACCTTGCCGAAGAGCTGAAAGTTAGTGTAACATGAAGTTAACGGTGATACCAATCGTAGTAGGAGCCCTTGGTACAGTCCCCAAGAACCTAAAAAAGAAACTGGTTGAATTGGAGATCAGATTACAGTACTTCTAAAATAGTTAAAGATACCTGAAAGAGTCCTAGAGATCTGAAGAGACTTATTGTCACTGAAACCCCAGTAAAAAAAAGAACAGCAGTTGAGAAAAATTTGCAAGGAGTAAAATCTAAATCTGGAAAATCTAAAATATCTTTCTTTATAAAAAGATTTTCTTTTTCAAGATTAAATATGCTCAAAATTATTACTTTTACTTCTGTGTAGGTTCTTCACGGCCAAAACTCAGACAATTCCTTATATCTGTTCGCTCTTCAACGATAAAACAACTCTTTCTACACCTTTCCATAATTTTAGTTGTCAAAATACGAACTTGATTCTGTTTCTAATGAATTTGTTTACCTTTTTTTTTTTAATTTACTGAGCAGCATTTCTGTGAAAGTCGCATTTCTGATTTTTCTCATTGAATTATCTTTTATATTTTTCTCACTTGCTCGCTATTGATCCCATAAGATGGAAAGTCTCTTCATTTTGAAAGAAAGTGTGCGCATGTGTGGATTTTTAGAGGTTTCACAGAAGCAGACCCATTCAAAATATGATATTGTTTGGAAGAAATGAACCTTTAAATTCCCTAAAAGTAGTGCACACAATTTAAATAATTCTTAAATCTTATTGCGTTCAATGTACAACAGATATATTTTTTTGGTTTTTAACGGCATAAAAGAATGGAACAATTTTAAAAAGAATATAACAAGAAACCTAAATTAATGAAGAAAATATATTTTATACGAAGATTACCTCGTGAGATTACAAGAAACTGTAAAGAATTATTTGCTTACACGAAATTGTTGTAGAACAAGTTCCAACCTTATCGATTGTTAGTTTACTTACTTCCCATTGGACTTGTTTATCATTGCATCTAAAAGCCTCGTGTCTCACTTGTGGGACTCTTTCTTTTCATCAATCATTACACATCTCTAAGCCTATGTCCAATTATTCCATTCTCTTACACTTTCTCATCATTTATTGAAACTTTTTTCGCTTGAATATTATTAATGTCTTAAGCAGAGATTTGAGTTGGCTATCAATAACAAAAAACTCTAATTCCCGTTGGACACTTCAGCTATTTTTTCAACCATGTTTTTTTGTTGTATTTTTTAATTTCATTTTCAAACTTGAAGATTATTCATTTTATTAATGAAACTCGCGTGTCAACAAAATGGACAAAACTAATTTTTCTACAAAACTCAACCATTAAAATTAATCAAATTATTTGATTTTTATGAAAAATTCAAAAATTCAATCCATAAATATATTTCAACAGAAATAAGGTAGCACCTATATATAATATTCTGATTTTCTGTGTTTGTACGACTCCATTACATAGCAGAAATGACACATCAAATCTCGATTTCTTTTAGCGAAATAGCACCTAGAAATGCTCATAAAAAATAAAGCTAGCTCCAATCAAATTTGCAGAATAATACAACTAATAATACTAATACTGATGATACAACTACGACTACCCATGATAATAAAAATTAATACTTGTACAGTTTTTACTATTAACAATGATTATAAAAATAATGGAAGTTCTTCGCTTGCTCTTACCCAATCATTATAATTTCTCTAGTGTGATAACTATTAAATACTAATAATTGAGTACTTTCATTCGTCATTTATTTATTTGTAATTAATCTAGTTATATATAAATACAAAATTACTTCATATATATATATATATATATATATATGTATATATATCCGTCACAATCTACTTCTATGCAGAGAAATTACAGGTTTTTCGTAGAGCAAGATATTACTAATAACCGCTCGAAGAAAGAGAGAATAACATATCATACAACAGTATATAATATCTCTCTCTCTCTCTCTCTCTCTCTCTCTCTCATTTTTCTCCTCTTTCAATTACTTTCTATCTTTCAACAAAAAGTTGATGCAGAGAAGAGAAACTTCTCTGCATCAACTTTTTTGTTCCTCTTATCTTCCAGCTCATATATTCTTCGCTCTTTCTTTCTTTCTTTCTTTCTCGCGTTTACTCAAATATTTTGAAAGTTTTGTTTTGTTTTTCATTCGACCCATCTTCCTGCGTTATCAACTGGTCAACACAACTGATGTCAATATCTGGAAGCTATAGACAAACAAACGTGCCGATCCAAACGTAAATAATTTTAGTTATAAATTCCATAAAGACGGCATGACTCGATATTGACATAGATGACCACCAAAAGTGGCTAATAAGGGAGTGAGAACGATTTTGTCATCTTTCTGATTCATTAATGTTTATGTTTTTTTTTATTAATGTTCAGTTTATTCAAACAATAAGTGAATATTGTCTGTTTTGGGCTTTTTCAAAAAATCTACAAATTTTAGTCAGTCTTTAGATAGTTATATCATAATCATATATATTACACCCGTAGAAAGAAATATAAATGAACATTATTAATTTCGACGCGTATTTTCTTTCATCTTCTTTATTTAAGTTTCTTTTTTATCGCAACAATCGTTGTTGTAGAAACAACGACCCGATTGAGTTAAGATAAAAAAAAAAAAAAGCAAAGAAAATTTAGATGAAAGGAAATACGAGTCAAAATTAATAATGTTAATGATTGACAGTGTTTCATCTAAAAAAGGGAAATAGATAAGATACGCTAAAATGAATTGCTTCACAAGCCGAAATGTTTCTTTTACACGGAAAGATTGTAATTATAGCAATTTTTATTTGATTTTAAGCGGTACTCATGATATATAACATAATTACTGCTAAAAATGTCCATAAAAATTAATATTTGTAAGAAATACACCGGTTTATAATTAACTATTTGTTTTAAGGATGAAAAGTTCCATCCATCATTTTCGGAGTAACAACAAAATGTAACGTTGAAGATATAAATTATTAACGAATGTTTTCTTTGGCACTTTTATTTCATAGGAAAATATCATTTTGAAATTGCAGTTGATTTCAAAGATACTATTTCAATAACTTCAATAGCGGCAGTTAAGAGAAAAGAATCTGTATAAAAACTATGAAAAACTATCCACTTTCTTCATCAAGAAGTTTAATCTACTGTAAAGATACGAATTACGTTTTAACAAAATGGTTCATATTCCATTTTTAAGTGACTGGGCGAAAATGTAGACAAGAATATGAGCAAAATAAAAGGACAACTTTTTCAATAACACACATATTTACACACATAACCATCCATATTTTGGAGGGCACACACATGCGTGTATGTGTGGGGGGTGCGTACGCGCTCCAAAATACGGATGGTGTGTATGCAAAATTGGTGACCGTAGTCGTGGGTGACCCGTAGGCTCCATTTTCAATAGCTACGACACCGAGGTGTCGGGGAGGGTGTTACTCCTTTCCCTGGATTGCTCCACTTTCCTCTTGATCCTCACTTTATAGTGCTGAGTGCTAAGCAAAGCGGCTTCAAGTACTATTTTTTGAGTCTTTGGTATGACTCGACCTAAGATTGAACCCCAGTCTCCCGGACCATTGGTGAACACTCTATTCATTAGGCCAATGGCCCGGTATGTATGTATTTACTTGGTATTGTAAATGGTTTAATTTTCAGATATAAAAATATGGAAACTAAAACAGAAACATAATAATGCGAAGTTATTTAGGTGCATATTTATAGCCAATATTACAAACATGGCATTTACTTCATGATATAATATTCATTAACCGCAAAGTAATAAGAATTATACATTTTAGGACCTTATAACTGACGCAAAACATAATTCAAATGGCTCGAGGAAAAAGTTTAAATTTAAGATACGGATATTCCCTAAATTAATGATATGTTTTCCTAAGATATTAAACAAATGTAGGAGTGATATTTCACGTTTACAGAAAGTTAAAGCAGTTAAGAATCGAGTTGGGAATCGAAAATTAATCAAACTAATTTTGGCTCATTTTATTTCTTCTGAAAAACGAGGTAAGCGATTTGCAGAAAAAATGAGACAAAAATATAGACTACAAAATAAAGAATAACTGATATTTCGATTCAACTTTAAGATACGTGCCGCGTATTAATCTTTAATATCATTTCATCTATGTTTTACAACGAGAAAAATAAATGTATAGGAATAAAAACTATTGCAATAATCAGATAAAAGACAGCAGTTCAAGCAAAGAATAATTTACTAGGAACTAAATGAATAATGTAATTCGTAAAACGGAAAGCAAGTGATGCCTTAATGATTGGTTTCGATCTCGCCTTCCCGAAAGAGAATTCTAAATTCGCATCAGTGAATTTTTATTTTTCTTAATTAATTCACTTTTTCATTTTCCATCTTTATTTAGTAAGCTCTACTATCTCAGACTCATGGGTGACACCAAAGAGATCACAGATAGAGTAAGGACTGACTTTTAAATTGTTTGATTTAAGCTTCTGCTCACTACTTCCATAATTGGTTACAACCGCTGTTGCCGTTAACAAGGCTTTCTTGCAGAAATAAGACATGAGTTCGAATCTCACAAAGCTTTATTTTTAATTTCTTATTAGTACCTGTTCCTCTTAGATTGACGTCTCACATCAGTTGACATAAAAAGGTAAGTAAAAACGAAGGAAAATCCTAGTCAAAATTATTTACAATAATGACTGAAAATGCTTTCTTTTAGAATGAATAAACGAAATCATTTTTTTTCAATTCATAAAACTTACTTTTGTTGTTTATCGGAAAGTTTTTATCAATTGCATAGTTCTTTAAGATTCCTAAATCATTTCTGATACTGTCCATAAAAATTTATATGTTGTAATATCGTTTTTTTTAAATGTCATTCATCTTTACCTGATTTGATGATGTATTAATTCTTTTTTTGTATTTGACTCAAAATTTTATCATTTATTTCATTGATGCAAAAGAATTTTCTTCACCTTTTTAGTTGTAGAACTGTATATATGTGTGTGTGTGTGTGTGAGAACAAAACACACACACACACACACACACACACACACACACACACACACACATATATATATATATATATATATATATACATATATATATATATATATGATTGTGTGGGATTAGTTTGGACTAATTTTCTAATCTTAGCATCGACTGTGTTCTCAAAATCATAGGCATATTCTAAAATTAGTGGGAACAAACACATAAAGAAAGGCATCCAATAACTTTAAATCCATTTTCCTATTTTAATTTTATTTCAAATCAAAACAGAAAATACATTTTTAAAGGAAATACTAAATTCTTGCAATATTAATATTTCATGTGTTTTGGGCGTTTTTATTAAAACACTCTTATCAAAATGGCGTCGAGGTACCGAATCAACTATTCATGGGAAGGTGTAGCCCAAGAGGTGGTTGCGTCTTCTGTAAGGTAAAAACGTACTTTCAAGATACATTAGATCATGTGGTCGCGCTTTTTTACCATGACTAGTTGATTTGGCAGTGCTTATGTGTGGCATGAACTGGTGGCCTATTGGTAGAAGTTCGGTTTCTGCATTCTAGGGTTGCCGGCTCGATCTCTAGTGGTGGAGATCACGGTATGCACTGCTGATGAGACCCAATAAGGTCGAAACAGCTGTTCAGGGTTCCGTATGTCACATGGTCATGGTAAATTAATTAAAAATAATATATACATATATATACATATAATGATTATTCAAACAATTATTGAACAGTTACCACTCTTAAGAAATATCATCGAATGGGAATTGGGGCACCCTGATAGCACTCTAGCCTCATCACAAGTCTTTCTCGGTAGGCAATGGTCAAGACAAAAGAAATAATTCAAAACTTCAGTATATAATCATTCAAACAGATTCTTTGATTAAAATTTTCTCCATTTTGTAGAATTTGTTTAGATTTCGAAAAGAATAACAAGTAATTATGAAAAAATATTTTGTGACGCGTTCATATTGATCAAAAGACTTTTTTTTTTTTACATAGAATTATATTTGGAATTTTATTAAATGACGGTGAAGAAAAACATATCGAATATTTTCTTAAAAATTAACCGTATAAATTGTGATTCGAATTTTATCTAATTAATATCATTCTAATAACTCTCACTCTGTTTATTTTTTAACTTTACATAATTTTAATGATAGTCCTCACACATGCAGATCCGAAGTCGTTCGATTGAGCATGACTTTAACGATAAATTAGGTAAGTCAAAACTCTAAAGCCGATAAAGAAAAAAAACGAAGTGTCAAAAGTTATTAAGATAAAATCGTACCAGTGTGTTAGTCTGACAGACGCAATTAGCGTTTTGTAGTCATGATGTTGCTTGTAAAAAATAAAGCCGACAAAACGGATAAAATGAACGAATATTCTTGTTTCTTTAGACAGGAAATGACGGAATTCTTCGGAGTTCTGCAACAAAAGAAATGATCGCCAGTTACAAAGCAATTATAGGACAAACAATCTTGACAAAATATGTTATTCACGACAAAAGTGGAAAATAATTGAAAGTATCTTTTCATGACTCCAATATAAGAGTAAATGTTTTACGTTTTTCAAGAAAGAAACGAAGATAACTATTTTAAGAATTTGTTTTATAAATAAAGTCAAGAAATTCTGACGTCTTTTATGTACGTGGAGGACATATGTAAAAAAAAAAAAAACTTTTAAGAGAATATCGTATTATAATTCATTAAATGTCTTTTTTTTTCGGTTTGTCTTTCAGCGCAGAACTTTCATTTTATGTGATTACAAATGAGAATTCAGTGCGTATTTCTAGAAAATCACATTTTGAATTTATTAAGTAATTTTTCATTTGTAACAAAAAGTTCTATTTACACTGTAAATATAATACAAAATTGTCCCCATACTTTGTGTCCATCAAGTTTGCTAAACTGAATATCTTTCATTTTGTTTAGTTGTATAAAGCAGACACCTCGATGAAATTTTCCTTACGAGAAAACTGACCTTTTTCCTCGTGACTCTTTTCCCGGACACTGAAAAATCATTGCATAAAAGACTGTTTTGTTTTATTCAATATAAGCTAATGCCAGTGGAGGTCATAAGGGTTAACCACTCGACGATGTTTAGCAATTTATAAATCCCCTGAAAAACTGACATTATACCTGCGTTTATTGTTGGAACAAAAATTGGGACTGATTAAATAATGATTATTGATTCTCTCCTACAAAACTTCACAAAAGTAGGATCCAATTAGTACGTGGTTTAAATCCTTGATATATTGCAGCCAAAGATTCCATCTAGGACTTCTATTCCTTCGGGTGGATTTTCAGTTACTGTTCTTTATTTGATATATCAAATGTAACTATACAATATATTGGTAATGATAGTATGAAACTTATTTGAGTCTTCTTCAACCGAACAAAACCAGAACATGACGTTTTTATAGAAGGAATCGCAAGATAGAATGAAATAATATGGAAAATTCGTTCTGCAAAGATAAAAACTTACGTGACATTATTTAACTCCATATACTTCATTTCGTTAGTTTTTGATGACAATCAAACACATTTTCCCTATTCACCTTTTCATATGCTTAAATGGACCATCTATCATATCACAAGTATGAAAATACAGAGAAGATAGCATTTACTAATATAATCTTATGAAAGGAACATCATCTTCATGATTTATTATGGACACTTCATTTTCGTTGTAAGGGATACTCTAGAGAGTGAACTTGAAGATGCACCATGTCTTATGACTAATTAACATATTGACTGAGTCTCTTCTCCCAAAGAAAATGTTGTCAGAGAAAGATATAAATGATATATAATGACTGTTGACATGGATTTTGGTTCGTTCCTGGTGACCCTGTGTGCTTTGACAAGCTGTCACGTTGTGATTAATAAACAGGGGGATGGGAGTGCGTCGGGGTAGGCGGGTCGAGCAGGTGTGTAACTGAAAGGAGACCACGTGATATGAGAACCACGCGGTCAGATTTAGACTGTCAGTCCAGTGAGAATCGAGAGTCGAGCCAGGGATACGCAGCCGATCAGATGCGTTAGGTCGTCTCTGACGATACGGCTTGCAAGGAGGTGCAAGCGTTGGCAGCCGCTAACTCCAGGAAGAAGATATGAGGCAAAAAGAATTCGCTTCTCTAAGTATATGTCTCTCCATCTATCACTCAAACTTACAACAAACTGTGTGCCTCTTTTCGAGAATAAAATGAGAGAGATATATTTTTATAAAGAAGTGTGTTTCGTTTCGTTAATTGAAGTTCGTTCGTTAACTTTGATTATGTTCTTGGTTGGGTCTATGAGAAGTGTACAATATAAACACGGTAGCTGAAAACTCGAAGAAAAATCATCGGCTAGAAAATATCTACAAAACTGACATTTACATTCAATAGTATAGAACAAGTACGAATTAATATTGGATCGCCTAAAAAATTCCTTATGACTTTCTCAGTAGATTTTATTCGGAACATTCAGTTTTTACTATATTCAAGAGATCAATTTTGGTTAAATTGTATCCTCAGTCATAGCAACTCACATTTAAAAGTTGTCAAAATTGGTGCATTTTGGTTAGTTGATTTTGACATAAAAAATGCAAGAAAACAAGCAACATTTTCGGTATATTATGCTTTTATTCTAAGAAAAAAAAATTGAATCTCCCACCGAAGAAAAAGATCAGTAGAATTTTAAAGGAAGGTACTGTAAAGGATTAAATGTATTAAAAGTGGTTTGCGAAAATTCTTACTGAACGATACATAACGAAGACCAATTGAAGTGGATAACAATCTAATCATCACATTACATATGAATAATAAATATTATACAATGTAAGTAATAGCCAACATATTCATAACATTTGAATAAAGGGTTTAAATTTAGCTTGAACTAGTTTGGTTAGGTTAATTGTATTTCCACGTATAAGTAAAGAAGATAAATTCCCGGACAGTATTTTTGGATGCTATTTGTTCCATTTTATAAAAAAATTTATGACGAGTAATGAATTATGGATACATGGGAGGTACCAAATCACGGGACATTCTTAACTAAACACCACATGGGATATCAAAGATTGGTCTTCATCCAAATAATATTTTTATAAATGTATGGCGCAACTGAATAGAATCTTTTCAAGGAACGAAATAATTGATTCAATTAAATGCTGTTCTTATCTAGATTATTTCAATCAATTGACTTATGGAATAAGTTCAAGGAAACGTTAGATCATATGTTTCTTTAGTAATCAGGCAAAAATTGTTACAGAATTTACATGCTGTTAAAGATAAATCGACGGCTTGAAGTGTTTTTAAAACCCAACAAATATCGAACAGAAAAAATGAAATAAAAACAACACAAACTAATACTGACTTCGACATACATAGGAAAATAGTTTATCAAATTAATTCATCTTATAAAAACATTAATAGGTTTCGAATTTTTCTCTAATTTTTCCGAATTTCTCACAAATATCACGAAACAATTTATTTTTAAAGTCAAAATAAAAAGTTTTGTTTAAAAATAATATTCTTCAGTACGGCGTTCTTAAATATTTTTAAGAAATGGACATTTTCTGGTTATCTAAAAAAGAATTATATTTTCAAAAACACTGAGAATCGTAAACTGGAGCCGGCGGGAGGGATTCAGCCATGACAAGAATGCGAATGGGAAACTACGTCGGTGTCTTCAACAGTTTACGACTAAATTCTTATCCACCTAACATATCGCATCGTTAGTGGTTTTTAATAAACATTCATTTTCAGTAAAGTTGAATAAATAAATAGATAAATAAATAAATAAAAGTGGATGCCTAAATATGATTCATGAAGCTGGATCAATAAATCCGTAACCTGACAGTTATTCAACAAATTTTAATCTGAATCTCTCAATGCAAAATTCTCGATGTATGTCATTAATGTTCTTCACAAATAAGAAAGGATATTTGCTGAGAAATAACTGTTTGTTGCATAAAATCCTTCTTCTTTATCCATATACAGCTACGGACTTTTTATATACCTGCATAATTCAACCTTATTACTTTGACAGTAGTATTTTCTTATGTTTTAATTCCTGAAAATCCACACAATGCAGATACGAATATTACATTTAGCGGTAAGTTGAAATGCTTGCAGTTTTGATAAAGATAAATCAGAGAAACATAATATTTCTCATAAATAAGTATACACCCGGTATTTCTTTGTAAAAAGTTAGTTTTATTCTAAGCTAAAATACCAGGAATTCTATATATCTAATGGAACATTATACAAAAAAAAAAAGAATATATCATAAGGCATCTTTTATCTAACTCTGCAGCATTGAAATTCTGTAACCAAAAGTAAAATTATCTATCAGAGGCAAAGTTTTAGACTGCAATATCTTCATGTTTTTGTTTACAGAGTTTCAATTCTGTAGATTTTGGTAAAAAATAATATCTAAAAATATCCGTTCTGATCATATAATGTTGCTCTCGAATAATAAAATGATGGTATCTTTGTTTTGATGAGACACGGCTTCCTAGGTAGGTGAATTTGTCTACCAGTTTCAGAGATATCGAAACGCGGCTAACGAAGGCATGGACAGCTATCGATTAGCTATCGGTCATATGGAAATCAGACCTGACCGATAAAATGAAACACAGTTTTTTCCAGGCAGCGGTCGTGTCGATACTGCTGTATGGATGCACTACTTGGACGCTAACAAAACAGCTGGAGAAAAAGATAGACGACAATTACACAAGAATGTTGCGAGCACAAGTCTTGGGGGCAACACCCCGCAAGGCACCAACTATACGGCCACTTGCCTCCCATCACGAAAACTATCCAAGTTAGACAAACCAGACATGCAGGACACTGCTGGAGAACCAGGGACGACCTTATAAGTGATGTACTCTTATGGACCCCCACATATGGCCGAGCAAAAGCAGGACGACCAGCTCGAACATACATACAGCAGCAGAGGATGTACGGGATGTAGTCCTGAAGACCTGCCAGAGGCGATGAACGATAGGGAGAAGTGGCGAGAGAGGGTCAGGAATATCCGTGCTGGCTGCACGACATGATGATGATGATCTTTGTTTTTGAAGAAAACTTTCCGTAGAAAATAATGATAGGTGGATACTTATTTATGGGTGGTACTAAACTTTTATAGAATATAATAAAACTATTTCCAGGATTTAACAATTATTTATTCTATTGACTGCTTTTAAGTTATTTTCTATCTTTTATTCAGCATATGACAAAAAGATACTATTTATATCTACGCGCCCAACCGATATCATATGCCATTCTGCTCTATTCAGCCTGTTGTAAGACATTCGGATAGATTAGTTAGCAGCTTCAATTAGACATACTTTTAGTTGTCTGGCAGATAAGCTAAAATATGATAATTCAGACCATCCCAAGTTTATTACTATCAATGTAATGCATGCATTATTTTTAATATGCTGTACCTCAGATTCTGATAAGCTAGAAAATGAAATACAGACTTTGCTGATATTTTCATTTTAAAATTTTAGATATTTAGCATGAAACGATAATACTCTCAGGTAAAAATTTGCATCATTTTTTTTATTATATGATTATTTTGTCATTAAAATGTTCACATAAAACATGTTTCTTTCTGAAGAATTAATAAAGTATCTGAAGAAAAAATTGTGAAGGAATTGAGAAATCTCATCATATCGGGACATAGGAATTGTATCAGACAAACAAACATTGTATTGATCATTTCCTAAGATTTGTTTAGCACATCGGGCAAAAGTATTGAACAATCAGTGAGAATCGAATCAACAACAATCATCTTAGCCATTTTCTATCTTTTCTCTCCATTCGACTCCCAAGCTATGGACAAAGCAGTGGGCAACCAATCTAAGAGAAGGAAAACTATGAACTCAAAACTAGAACCTGAGGTCCCAAAGCAGGATAATTTTTTTTCAACCTCGTTCACACAATTCCTACATTCTGATTTAACCGATTGTTATCATCCGTATAGCCCGTTTTCGTTGAAAGGAAAAGTCTGCTGCTGGGTAACTGCTAGATTTCATTATAAACTTTCCGGGCCGGCACTTAGAACCATGGATGCCATCAACGGATACAACTGCGTAAAAGCAAACTTTCTCATTTATCTGTCAGTAAAAACTTGCAATAGCACTGGCAAAACAATGAAGAACTTGTAACAATACTTAATTTATCAAAGGGGCATGAAAGAAAATATTGACTCAGTGATCTATACCTATAAGAAATATATGTGATTTGTTTCTTCTGGGATATTTTTTTGTGGGGTACTCGTGTGTGCATACAATTGCACAAGCATGTTTGTTCGCCAGATTGAAATTTACCTGATCTTGAATTGCTGTTATCTTTCATCATTCCTCATACGATTTACTTCAATCTTCTACTCCCGTGAGATAAGAGAGCGCTCGGTTAGCACGAATGAACACAGTCATTGAAAGGTTTTCTTGCTTTCAAGATCAAATACTGCACGTAAGTACAGTCATGATGTATGAGGAGAAACAATCGACTGTTGCGTCTCATTGGAGCAGTGGAAAGACGCTGGGACCAACTCAGAAAGCCCAAGTGAACTATTCAGTGTCATTGCGTATCTAAAGAAATGCATTTTTGTGAGAGAAGAGAAAGCCAGTTGTCTTCTTCAAAATATAAGGACCAATTTCTCCCAGATTTACTCAAAAACAAAAGTGTAATAATGTAGGTTGGCATATTTCTACTCACAATCTGGATTCAATTCAGCGCTGCTATCAAATGAAATATTGTATTCGGGAGGACAGGTCTTTATTATTAGATTCCTGGAAAATCAAAAAAAAAAAAAAAATACGAGAAGATAACGATTGAGTCCCTGGATGTGGGAATGGATTTTATTCTCTGTGGTTGTTGGCCTTCCGGGATCTTTGTCTTGTTCTAAAAGTATGATTTCATGTTAGTCGTCAATCCCCTACAGAAGCTACAAAACAATAAATCAAGAAGCTTTTAAAGATTTCATACAAGCTGTCTCAGTTTGCAGTTGGAATATACATGGTGCAAGTCGAATAAACAACCCTATACATGCAACAAAATATGTAAAACAAAAAAGAAGTGATGTCAGCTTAACTAAAGTATTTGTCTACGCTGGCTATGAGGTGGAGCAGCCTTTTTTCACGAAAGTTATCTATTAGAAATTTACAGAAAAGAGATTTTATTGTTATATCTTTATATTATCTTATCTAATGAATATGATTCTTTTAACAATTTCACAGAATTTTATAGAGACATATTTTTAATGCAAATGATAGACACGTAAAAGATTTATTGATTTAAATATTTTTGAATTTTTCTTTGGTTTGTTAGTCGAAATTCTAACCAGGCAATAATGCTATCAAATTATTTTTCTAGTTAGAAGAATTACCAGTAAACTTAATTAGTTATGCTTGATTAAATGGGGAACATTATTTTGGAAAACAAAAAACTGCTTATGGCTCTCTTTTGAAGTTCGACTCTTTAAATTCTATACAATTATTTACGTTTTACGGCCAGAGGCCAACTTTTGATTATAGCTTATTGTAAGAGACTTATTCTTGATGACAGCCTCCCTTTATGAATAGCAAAAATATTTCTTAGCTCAAAATCTTCAGCTTAGTCTAATAAGCATGCATATCAAATTTAGAGATTTGAGGAAATTTATAATCATCTGATCTAAAGTAACAATCACCCGGTATCTAGTGAACATGAAAATGCATTAAAGCAACACAAGTAAAGATGACAATACAACTCCAGGAAATTAACTAGAAATTATTGGGTGACTGAAGGAAGATTAAAAAGATATCGAGAAAGGGTAAAATAAAACAGACAAACAGGACATTCTAAAACAACGTGAAATCACTCTACCAACGAGTAGAAAGGAGATGGCACGAAGATGCAGCAATAACCGGATGTAAGGAAAATAAAATAATTTTGGAGCAAAATATGGCAAGTAAGAGAACATATAAAAAAAAGGCCGAATGGAGAAGCAAAATAGCAAAAGAGTTAGAAGGATTTGAAGAACGACCAAAGGTGAAAATACACTTCGATTCACTTAGAACAATACTAAAAAATATCAAATTGGAAAACCATGATGGCACACATTAATTCTGGTTTAAGAAATTAACCCCAATCCATAACAGACGAGCACTCGAAATGAATAGATGCCTACAAGAATCAGCCCTACCCGAGTGAATGACAAAAGGAAACGCCACATTAATCCAGAAAGACCTCCTCAAAGGAACGATCTGAAACAACTACAAAACCATAAAGTGCCTATGTATCATGCGAAAAATACAAACGGCACAAATAACAGAAGAGTTTTAATTCTCGCTAATAAGCCGCGGGTTGTTCTCTGAGGAACAGAAAACATACCACAAAGGATCAAAAGGCACAGGAGCGCTACTATACATTGATTAGCACATCTTCAACAAGAGCAAGTCAAGACAGAAAAATCTAGTTATGGCCTGGATTGACCACAAAAAGGCATATGATTTGGTTCCACAAAGCTGGAAAATGAACTGTTTCTAAATGTACAAGAAGTCATAAACTTTATCGAGAAAACCATGAAAAACTGGAGAGTGGAATTTACAGCAGGAAGGAAAAGCTTACCTGAAGCGAAGGTCCAGAGCGGTATATTCCAGGGAGATGTACTATCACAATTACTAAGTGTAATAGCGATGATGTCACTCAACCAAAAAATGCACTGGTGGATACAAACTTAGTAAATTGCAAGAAAAGATCAATCACCTAATGTACATGGACGACATCAAACTGTGTGCCAAAAACAAAAAGGAACTGGAAACTCTTATACACAACAGTGATAATATACAATCAGGACAAATGAAAATGCTCCATGCTAATAATAAAAAGCGGGAAATGATACATGAGGGAATTAATGGAATTATCAAATCAAGAAAAAATAAGAATGCCCGGAGGAATATAGAAAGCTGACAACATCAAACGAGTGGAAAAGAAAAAAAAGATTTAAAAAGGGTGACCTCGGACTAGCCAAGAACTATAGAGGTATAACATTCACATGTATAGCAGCCAAAATCTACAATGCCCTACTACGAAACCGCATAGTACCCCAAATCGACAAAATCCTGAGGAAAAACCAAAATGGCTTCAGAAGAAACAGGTCCACGACCTCACAAATATTGACCATTCGTAGAATCCTAGAAGGCGTGAGGGCAAAAAACTTACAGGCGACATTACTATTTGTCGATTTTACCAAGGCCTTCGATTCCATTCACAGAGGGAAGATGGAACAAATACTACTAGCATACGGCCTACCAGAAGAAACCGTAGCAGCAATAATGATTCTCTACAGAAACACCAAAGTGAAAGTGCGTTCACCGGATGGAGACACAGATTACTTCGACATTGTAGCAGGAGTACTACAAGGGGACACGCTTGCCCCATACCTCTTTATCATCTGTCTAGACTACGTACTTAGGACATCGATCGATAACATTAGGGAAAACGGCTTTGAGCTGACAAAGAAAAGAAGCAGAAGGTACCCCGCAAAAACAATTACCGACACCGACTACGCCGATTACATAGCGCTACTGGCCAATACACCCAACCAAGCCGAAACACTACTGCATAGTTTGGAAAGAGCCGCTGCAGGCATTGGACTCCATGTCAACGCACAGAAAACTGAATTTATGTACTTTAATCAGAAAGGCGACATCTCCACACTAGACGGAACCTCCCTGAAACTGGTTGACAAATTCACCTACCTAGGAAGCAGCGTCTCATCAACCGAAAAGACATCGACACACGGCTAACGAAGGCATGGACAGCTATCGATAGGCTTTCGATCATATGGAAATCAAACCTGACCGATAAAATGAAACGCAGTTTCTTCCAGGCAGCGGTCGTGTCGATACTGCTGTACGGATGCACGACTTGGACGCTGACTAAACGGTTGGAGAAGAAGCTCGACAGCAATTATACAAGAATGTTGCGAGCAATATTGAACAGGTCCTGGCAGCAACACCCCACACGGCGCCAACTGTACGGCCACCTACCACCTATCACGAAAACTATACAAGCTAGACGAACCAGACATGCCGGACACTGCTTGAGAAGCAAAGACGAGATCGAAAGTGATGTGCTCCTGTAGACCCCTGCATATGGCCAATCAAAAGCAGGACGACCAGCTCGAACATTCATACAGCAGCTATGTGATGATACGGGATGTAACCCCGAAAACCTGCCGAAGGCGATGAATGATAGGGAGACATGGAGAGAGAGGGTCAGGGATATCTGTCATGATGATGATGATGATCTCAGGAAAACGAGAAAGCTACTGGAAAAAAGACTATGTAGCAGGAGCCTTATAAAAGATACTCGGGACCATTCTTGAAATGGACCAGAGAAGAACTTAAACAAATCAACCCAAGAACAAGAAAACTAGTGACCATGCATAAAGCCTTATATTCAGGATATGACGTTGACAGACGCGATTTGTCAAGAAAAGAAGGAGGAAGAGGTTTTATCAGCATTGAAGACAGCGTTGATGCATCGATACATTGACTCGAAGACTACATAGAACAAAGGTGAAGGACAGCCATTAGAAACAATACTGACCACACGAGGATCAATAGAACAGAGATAGCCAGAAAACAAAAGTGGAAAGAAAAACAACTCTATGGGCATTTTAAGCGACTAACAAGCAACATCTCACGCAACGTGGACGTGGCTAAGAAAGGGAAACCTTAAGAGAAAAATTAAATCTCTTTTAATAGCAGCGCTAAACATCATCCAAAAGACCAACCATATCAAAGCAAGTATAGATAAGACATAAGAAAGTAGCAGATCTAGGATATGTGGTGATAGAGATGATAAGCGAAAGTAACATATTAGCACAGAAAGAGTATAAGAGTAGATACGATTGGGTGGGCAAGGGGGTCCACTGGAAATTGTGCAATAAATTGAAGTTTAACCATACGAACAAATGGTATATGCACAGCCCAGAATCTATTTTAGAGAATGAGTCGCACAAACTCTTCTGGGATTTCGAGATACAAGTGTATCTCGGCTTGACAACCTGACCTTGCAATAATGAACAAAATAAAGAGAACTTGCCAAATTGTGAACTTTGCTGTCCCAGCGGACCACAGAGTAAAATTGAAAGGAAGCAAAAAGAAGGATAAATGCCTGGACCTTGCTAGGGAATTGAAAGGCTGTGGAATAAGAAAGTGACGGTAATACCAATTGTAATACGTGCACTTGGTACAGTCACCAAAGGATTGGTACTAGGACTGGAGGACATGGAAATAAAAGGACGAGTGGTGACCATATAAACCACTGCATTATCAAGATCGGCCAGAATATTGAGAAGTCTTGGAGACTTAAAGAGACTTGCTGTCATTCAAACTCCAGTGAGAAACCATCAGCTAATGCTGACGTGAAAAACTCTCAAAAGAGTAATATAATAATAATGATATATTAGAATATAAAATAATGATAACAAGAAAACAGAAATGAGAAACAATTAAAAAAGAAAAACAACTGTACGGACATTTCAAGCGAGAAACTTTCGAGACTGCTGGCGAAAAACATGGACAGAGCGAAAAAAGAGAAATATAGAGAAACTGAATCTCTACTAAAAGCAGCACAAAACAACGCATTGGAAATCGAGTATGTTTTAGCGAAAATAGGTAACATGCAACGGTAGAGCAAGTGTAGATTATGTGAAGAGCAAGATGAGACGATTAATTAAGAAGATGCAACAAACTAGCACAAAAACTGTACAAAACTAGACACGACAAAATGAGGAAGGTGACAAACATTGATATTTGACCATACTTCTGAGAGATATATGCACAAATCAGGATCGAATCTGGAGAATGGGACACACAAAATCCTCTGGGACTTTGATATACTAACGGATCACTTAATCCCGGCCAGACGACCGGACCTAGTAATAACTAACAGACACAGAGAGAGAGAGAGAGAGAGAGAGAGAGAGAGAGAGAGAGAGAGAGAGAGAGAGAGAGAGTGAACCCGGCGTCTAGTGTATTTTGTAGTTCCGATGTATCACAGAGTGAATATGAAAAAAAGCAGAAGATAAACAAATAAGGGGACCTTACCAGAGAACAAAGAAAGCTGTGAAACATGAGGGTGACTATGGTGGTGATATCAATTGTTGTTGGGGCGCTTGGAACGGTCTCGAAAGGCTTTAAAAGTGACCCTCCAGCCTATAGCATTATTGAGATTGGCCAGAATATTGAAAAGAGTCCGGGAAACCTTAAGAAACTTGAGTAAAACGAGAAAGAAGCTGGCTAGGGCATAAATTGACAACAAAAAAGCTGGCATAATCCCACTGAGCTGGATAATACACTGTCTCAAGATATCCTACAAAGTCATAAAGTTTATCGAGAGAACAAGGAAGAACTACGTTCTCTGATATAAGGAAGAATTTAAACTATCCAGACTTCAGCATAGCTGTGATCGGCTTCAATAGGAAGAAGTGTCTTGGATACCTTAGGAGGATTGTTGTCACTCAACCTCCAGTGATAGATCATCAACTAATGCTGGTGTGAAAAACTCACAAAACTATAATAATGACAAACAGCTTACTAAGAACAATCCCTGATTAATTATTTTTGCGTTATATATTCGATATATCTAAGTGATGGAACTAAAGTATACAGAAATAACTAAACTTTATATATTTGCAGTTTTAAGTATGAAATTTTATGATTTCTCAGAATATAAAATAATAAAGTTGTTGTGGGCTGATTTAAAATACTTATTCCGGTTTTGTTATTCCTGATTAATCTTCATGACATTGATAAATATCTAAACAAGAAGTTTGACATTTGCACAGCTCCAATTGACCAATCAAAAATTGCCTAAAGAGGCGGTTATCTTACTGCCATAAATTTAATTTCAAAAGCAAACTACTTTATCTAGAGCCCGCTTCAATTCAGATAACATTAGGATATGGCATCGAGTTTTTCTTCGGTAGATTTTATGTAACTTGATAAATCTAAGATTAACTAAGTTTACAGAATTTTTTTTAAAACGAGTTGAATAGACAGTCGTGTCAGGGAAATTGACTACAAGGTTTTTGATTGAATTTTGCGTAATCAATTAGCTTTCTTGTTGCTGAAATGAATAAAACCTTTTACTTCGTAATTTTATAGGCGCAATTCTGACTTAGGAAGAAGTGTCAAATAAATATAATCTATGCGCACGTTAGTTTATTGCAATAAAAAAAACTCGTAATTTCGTATGTCATTTTTTGATAAAATATTGATTTTTTAAAAATTTAGATTGGACATATTAATTTAGAAATAAAATTAAGGATAATACTATTCTTAGATAGGAAAAAAAGCTTGACTAAATATTAATACTATACCTATGTATAAGGCTGATCAGGATTCCTACAATCATCTATTCTTTTGGGTATCCGTTCGTAAAATATGTTTATGGCCCATAGAGTAGAAAATTTTCTTCCTGTTTCATACATTGTATTAGAACAAAGAGAAGGGTAGATAGAGTATTTATAATAGAGAGTAGGTAGAGGAAGAAACACATCATTTATAACAAAAAGAAAAAAGAAAATAGAAATAAAATTAGACCAAATGCAATATAAATAATATTCGTGTCGTTTTTAATAATTGGTATTTTCCGTTTTAGTCGAATTTTTTTCATGAGAATTGTAAATATCTTAACTTAAATGAGCGAGACCGTAATTATTCTAGCATGAAAATATTTTATGTAACTGGTAAATGTAGAAAACTTTTAATAGTTATTGAATGGATGAAATCAGTGTAAAATTAATCTTTTCTCAACCACATTAAATTTAATCAATTTCTTTTATAATCTCAAACTCCAAACATTTTCCTTTTTATTTCAAAAAAATTGCTGATTGTAAATTTACCTTCACACGAAAGAAGATTTGCTATTTCTTAATTCATGAATATTCTTATCAATAATAGATTATTATTAGTTGCACAATTGTTTAAAGAACTAAATTCACATTTATACGTGCGATGATGCTGGGTGTCAAGAGTTTCTCTTGTCAAGAATATATGAATAATTAGTTGGAATTTTATTTAGAGTAAAAACGGAAAAGTAAATAAAATCGAAATTTGTCAAGTCAAAATTCAAATAAATAGCAAAAGTAACAAGAAATAAACGTTCAATGAACTTTGACTTCAAAATAGAAATAAATCATAAAAACAACAGTTTTTAATGCGAATGGTTTAAGTTTAACAACAATTTCTGAATAAAAGTGAACAATTTTCAGATAAACTTGTCACTAATGTGAAAAATAAATCAAAACTAATATCATAAAAAATTATCTGTTGACGATAAATGTTCAGTAAATAAAATTTGTTTTTAAATCTGAAGCAAGATCATGTTGTTTATCTGACAGCACTGCACAGTGTGGCTATTGGTGTATTGCCTTTTCAGAAAGAAAATTATTTATTCTCTGCTATATTTTGAAAAGGAAGTTCAGTGTATTTTCTAATGAGAGCCTAAAGATGTTTACATATTTCAAAGCTATGTTTATTAACAAGGAGCTTGTCTCTCTTTTTAGTTTTCAAAATCATACCAATTCAGAAGCGAATTTCTTTTAAATTTTAAAGAATAAAGTAATGCACACTAATTCCTCTTGCGTGATTCAAATTAAAACTCATATATCCATTAAAACTCATAGATGTATAAAAACTCACGTACCCAATTCAAATCATAAATCCATTAAAACTCATATATCAATTAAAATTCATTATAACATTATACATTATAACACATTTACTCAATTCAAGTCATATACCCATTAAAACTATATTACCAAATCAAATCATGTACCCATTAAAACTCATACACCCTTTAAAACTCATATAACCAAATCAAATCATATACTCATTATAAACCATAAACCGAAGAAAAATTAAATTAGAGAATCAGACTAAAGAGAAGATAGAACAGAATAGATAAAAGAGCAATTCGGTTAATGGGACAATATTAATAGAAAAATAACTGAATTTAACGAGAAAATAACTTTCGCTTTTATTTAGGAAATTAAATTAAGATCATTAAAACTTCGTAGGAATTAATCTAATCAAAGAATAAAAGAAAGTTCCAATGAATAAAATGTTTGTCATGAAACACTTCCTGGGTTGATTTTTTTTAAACGTGAAAATATATATTTTCTAATTGATAATTTACTAGTGTTTATAAACTGTGAAATTATGCTATATCCTGAACAGTGATTGATTCCTGTAATTGATTAAAATGTTTTAGCTAAAATCAAGACAAGTCAGATAAATAAATGCAAAATAATCACGAAATAATCATTAAATTTTTGACCAATATCGCTTTGGTTTATGAAATTTATAAATCCTACTAAATTCCAAACTTTCCTTCTCTCGCAGCTGCCTAAATAACGATGTTAAATATTTTAATAAGAAAGTATAGTATAAAAATAATAACATTAGAAGATCAAAGTTATAAAAAGACTAAATTTTTGATAAAAGATTCTTGCAATTTTTTAACAATCACATGTGAATGCATTATGAAAGTAATCTCTTTTTTTGATAATTAATAAGAATCAGAATATTCATTTCACTTTATGTTGCCCAGTCGGCTAGGGCTGTAGAATACACTGACTGAATCTCTGCAGAGAGGTAAACACCCCACCAACGAGTATCCTGGGCATGACACTAAACAATCTGATGGTGAGGTTCCATTTATGCTGAAGCTTTGGGGAATGCGGAGTACCCCTTCATTGCCATCACTCCCAGGTTCACTCTGGTTTGGAGTGGTTGCACCTGATAGGGTCCTATCTATGGGCGGAATAGAACTAAATTGTGGTTTCGTGAGTTTACTGTTTTTGCACTTAAACTGCGTATTTATGCTAAACTGAATTGTTTAAAATATATCTGTTTTGGCATATAAACTGCGTTCTTATGCGAAACTGAATTGCTGAAATAGAACTGTTTTGACATTTAAACAGAGTACTTATGCTAAACTGAATTATCTGAAATAAAACTGTTTTTAAATTTAACTCTGTGTATTGCCCATTTTGCTGGGGCAGTAGAATACACCGACTGAACCTCTGCAGAGGGATAAGACACCCCAACAATCTGATGGTGAGATTCCAGTAATGCCGGGGCTTTGGGGAATGCAGGGCACCCCTTCATTGCCATCGATCCCAGGTTCACTTTGGCTAGGAGTAGTAGCACCTGATAGATCCCTCTCTATGGGTCAAATAGAACTAATCTGCGTAACTATGCTAAACTAAATTACTTGAAATAGAACTGTTTTGAAATATAATCTACGTACTTATGCTAAACTGAATTGTTTGAAATAGAACTGTTTTGACGTTTAACTGTGTGTAAATAACAACTATACTTATACTAAACTAAACCGTTTGAAATAGAACTGTTTAACTAAACTGAATAGCTTGAAATAGAAATGTTTTTGACAATTAAACTCTGTACTTATGCTAAACTGAATTGTTTGAAATAGAATTGTTTATTTGTATAAAAATGGATTTGGCATTAAATAACCTACAAGGGTTGATATGCAATAAAACCTAACGAAGAAAGATTCACTATATGATTATGGACAATATTTCTTTGCTCAATTATGTAATAAGACGAATTTATTTAAATGATACTTGTGTTATAGAATGTTTTCTATAGAGTGATAGCAAGATGATCTCACAAGCAATTATTTGGGAATTCAGTCTACGCTATCTTCTCTACTGTTTGCTGAGTTTAATAAACATCTAAATACAAAGAAAGAAAGAAAGAAAGAAAGAAAGGTGGAAATCCTGGCTTCATGCTGGTTGTTTCTTTTTAAGCCACTTGTTTTGCTGTCGAGGATACAATGCTTAGCATTTCCGGTTCCGTTTAGTAGTTTCCCAAAAATCAATAATCCTCAACTTCAACTTCTGTCACCTGTGATAAGATACTGATACAGTTAATAAATATAAAACCTTATATGTGTATCTAATAAATAGGTGTGTGTGTGTGTGTGTGTGTGTGTGTGTGTGTGTGTGTTAATGTATGTGCTTGGGTGTATAATAACTTAGTGATATGTCCTATGATTCATTCCTTTATACAAATCAGTTATCAAGTATAAAGATTGTAAATCAATTGAAGAAATTTGAAGCCTCTTTTATTTGTTACTTTATAATTTTGCCGCATATGAGAGATTGTATGAAGTGTGGTTGTTTGAATAACGAGTTATGTTTAAATATTTTTATAAAGCTAAGAATGAAAAATACGAGGGAAATAATGAGTGTAATTTGATTTCCCGTCTAAAATTTCACTCGATGTTCTAACACTTTATGATTTATTTGATGTCAATATAACTTTATTAAAAGAAAAAAGTTATTAGAAAATTAAATATGAAATTACGTAACTATTAATCTGTGAACATGATACAGATAAAGGACAGTAAGCTTAGTGTCATAAGGGAATTTCTAAACGACGATGTAAAGGATACATGGGAAATGGATACGGTGTCTCGAGTTCAAATCCTGGATAAGGTTGTTTGCATTTCCCATAGCGCTAATACACTTTGGAAAAGTATGAATCCTACCATTCTTCCTCCAATTATAGGTAAATAGTAGGGCAGACTAATTTCTTTAATCTTGATATGGCAATCGGCTTAGCAGAAGGAAAAATCTGAATTCAAACCTGTCAAACTTTACTTAAAATTGACTTTGTGTCACATCCTGTTTGTGTGGAGGGGTTCGATAAATACGATAATAAACGATTTTTAATGCATTAAAAAGCAAATGTTTCCTTTTTATAAGTTAAATAATTTCGCCGAGAGCAAATTATAGAATACAATTCAAAATTATATTACTGGGGGATTTTAAGTTGGAATTATGTTTTTGATTTTTTTTTTGTTTTTTTTTTTGTTTTTGTTTTTTCCTTTTCGTTTTTTTGTTTTTTTTCCAATAAAAAGTCGATTTTTGATAGTACAATTCTTGGTGGAATTTCAGTAGTGTTAATTTATTATAACCTGACTACAAAAGACAAAAATCGACTAAACTTTGGATTTTAATTTATCATCCGATTCCATCCTGAATTATAACAATTATTTTCTAAGAAAACTTCGACGTTCACTTAGTTTTATTTAAATATAAATCATTTTAGAGTCGATGTCAAAATGTTTTCTCCTAAACGGACGCATTGTTTATGTTATAATGGAAGTTCATAACTGGAGGAAATAAATATAAATACAGCGAAAATATTTAATGCCTACATAAATGATTGATTATAGATCAGATGCAATTATACAGATTTATACATTTTGAAAGCGAAGAGTTTCAAACAATATATCTTGATAATCAATATTCAAACCTAATTTTATTCCCATGATATAGGAATATTTCAACAACAACAAAAAAAAAAAAAACGTTAATCGCTACAGAAAATATTTTGATAATATTCAGAATTAATCTAATTCTCCGTGATAGTTGACACAACACATTATGCAGATATTTTCGACAGTATTTTTTAGTGATCCAAACGTCATCATCTCTTCATAAAACTGCCCATTTTCTGTATGGTAGGTCGTAATGATAAAATTACGATGCCGACAATAAAATGATGCAGTCTGGTGCTTATTGCAAGACTTCAAAGAAAAATTAACGTCTTCTCATGACCATCAAATACGCTTGTATCTGGGGAAGTCATCAGTGAATGAAATAATTTGAAAGCAGCTGTGAAAAGAAGCATTTCTTTTCCCCCTCCCCTCTTCATCTATCGTCTTAGGTAGTAGTAAACAACTGTTCAGCTCGTTTCTTCGATACACATGAAACAAAAGTTTTGTGGATAGTTTACTTGTATGAACTCAGACGCTTCTTTTCAACATAATTACCGACTTCTCCCAAAATATTCATATCGATATGTTAAAATACCATTATTCAAATGTTTTGAAGTAATGAAAAGTTTAATGATTAAATCAAAAATCGACCTTAGAATTCAAACATTTATATATTTGCATAATTCCTAACATAATTTACACAGATTAGTTTTTTTCATTGGTTCCAACCTGGGACTACTTTTTGATTTTATATTTATTCCTAATTTCAATCAATCTAAAGGTTTGGTTTAATTCTATGGCTTATCAACCGTTGTTGGCTATTTAATGCCCAATCATTTTTACACATATATAAAAGTTAAATAGTTCTAAGAATTGCTATGTATAACTTATAATTCAATTAAACATCAGTCATTTGCTTACACACAGTTAAATGATCAAACAGTTCTATTTCAAACAACTCAGTACAGTACACACAGTTTGGTTTTATGGCATATCAACCATTGTAGATTATTTAATGTCAAATCCTTTTTATACATATATGTTAGATATATGGTTTATAAACGCCTTTTTTAGCTAACATTTTTAACGAGCCTGGGCTCATTTTTTTTTTGGCACACAGTTAAGTGGTTTCACTTATTTCTATCTATTATGAATAATTCTATTTACTATTAATCATTTGCTTGAACGCAGTTAAATATTTTCGAGTATTGCTATTTAACACTAACGATTCAATTAAACATCAGTCATTTATTTACACGCAGTTAAATGGTTAAACAATTCTATTTCAAACAATTCAGTTTAGCATATCAAAAAAGTTAAATGATTTCAAGTATTGCGATCAACCACAAACAATTAAAACAAATATTACTGTTTTGCTTACACGCAGTTAAATGATCAAACGGTTCTATTTCAAACGAATCAGTTAACCATGAGTCATTTCTTTGCACTCATTTTAAATGTCAAACAGTTCTATTTGACCCATTGATATAAGGTACTACCACTTTGAGTCAGCATTACTGAACGATATTAAATTGTTTAGTGTCATATCCAGGACTCACATTGGAAGAGTCTTACTCCTCAGCAGAGATACAGTCGGTGTATTCTTCTGCTCCATCAGACTGGGCTCTATATCTTCAAAATCCACTGATTTTCCATTAAGTATTCTTTAATAAATATAACAAATATTAAATCAAAATGAAAACCTATTTACAAAAATGTTATTATAGGAAAAATTTGAGTATGTAAGAACATCTACAATTTCTTATTTATTATTAGTGGGTTGGTTAGTTGAGTGATTGGTTGGTTGATTGGTTGGTTTGCTGATTGGTTAATGGCATATCAACCTTCGTGGAGTATTTTATTGGCTTCGAAAGTGATTGTTATTATTTTCATCAAAAGCAAAATATTCTAAAATACATTCGTTTGTTTTTTACATGACGTTCATGAAATGGTTTTATTTAACTACTCACTTTTTAACATTTCGTTCTTCTGTTTCAATGCAATAAAGGTTTGGTTTGATTTGGTTTGGTTTGGTTTATTTGTTTAACGGCATATCTATCTTTTATGCATTATTTAATGCCAAAAATTGATTAATTCGTAAATGTTTGATTATTGACTATTTCTATTTTTAATATTCCATCGTCACAATTTATGTCTTTAATATTCCACCGTCACAATGTATTCTAAGCCCTGACACGAACGTTTTATGTTTTGATGAATGCAAAATGACTTTGTGTCTAAGAGGAATATTATTCATTTAACTACACACACAAAAATTGCATTAGAAATGACATATACAGTGTTCTAAAATAAAATCGGTTCAACAAAAACAATGTAAATTATCCTTTTCGATACATTTTCCATATGTTAGAACATCATATTTACTTCGTCGAATTTCGATCGATTAAAGAAAAATCTGCCGCACAACCGATCTTTTTTTTATGAATGCAAAGTGAAATGTCTACTGCCGAGAAAGTTCTGTAGAAGAAATGCAATTCGTGGACGACAGTTCTTCGAAGTAAATAATGGATTCAAAATATATTCTATTTTTTGATTGGCTATCTATTAGACTTGATGATTTGAATAAAAACTAAAATGGTCCAAAGGAAAGTATAGCTTGTTACTTTCAGGTCAGTGAAAATCATTTTTCATTGTCGACATTTTAGTATTTCTCTTATATCCAATGCTACTTTATTGCAAAGAGAAATTTTTGATAGGATTTCCAGCAAGCGGAACTGAAACTCATTCAATGGAACGGACACTTTATTAGAGAGATTCACATTCATTCAAAAATATCTACTCCCTTTCTTTCTCCTTCTTATTTTCTTTCTATGTCTCATTCTCTCTCTATATTTCGCATACATAGCTCAATTTATACATGAACATGTCTATAAACCAATGAAAACAACCCAATTTGTTTAAACATGTATACATTTATCTCTTTATCGAATTCTATATGTTTCTATAGTTCCTGCAGCTTCTATTAACATTCTGACACTTTAAGTAATGTCCATTTCATCATTAGTCCCATTTTATCATAATTACTTGTACTCATTGAGAAGCAATAGGGGGCTCTCATTGTAAACTGACAGCAAGCTTTATTAATAATCTAGTACTTTCCTCAGTATTTTAGATAATTTTATAAATGTGGCTTTCTATTTTCTTTGGATTTCGAATTCTTCCAACCTTTTCCCAAGTCTCTTCAAGATTATACAAAAATCACCACTAATGATGAGTATAACTATCATCTTGATGTTTCTACTTCCTAAATACTTTATTTCTTTGATTAGTTTCTACTATTCATTTTTGCTTGTAACATTTTCCTTTGCCTTTCTAATTCTTTTCTTTCTGTATTCCTTTCTTTCATTCTGCTTTGAGTTTTTTTATGTCATTTTCTCAGTATTCTGATAATTTCATAGTTTTAGATTATAGTTTCTATTGTTGCTAAATATTTTCCTCTGTTGTGCAACACTTGCATTGTACATTTATCGAGTCTAAACTACATTACGATGTCTAAGATGAAGTTACAGACATTTTTAGACAAGAAGTTCGATAAAAATATTTAACAGATTTATATACATACAATTGTTAAATTTTTCTGGTAACTTTTTTAGAAGAGGTATTCTTGTTATTGTAACTAGTGTATATACATAAAAAGTTACTCTACCTTTTCTTATGTTGACCTTGACTAGAGATTGACCTCGTTCAGATAGTTCTACTCACTAATTCTGTGCTGTATTTGTTATGAACTTAACCACATGATTTAATATTTTTAATACATTTAATCATTTTGATATAAAAAATATGAGATTGTGTTGTAAGCGATTTTGTTGTGTATACAAACAATGTGTTATTAATAACAAATCAATTGTTCTTCTAGTTCCTATCGACATCTTTATAACCCTGGCAGAGGAAGTATTCGAATTTGAAGGGAATAATATATATTTTTTACAAGTTAACCTATGAGGATTTTCCATCGGCAAGCACGTTAAAGGCCTGTAGTTGTTCCGATTTAGGAAATATTCTTTTCGTTATTCACTTGATTAGTGTTGCTTCCATCAGACAACTGAGCAAGTATTCTGTCTACGGATGTGTATCTATTGAACCAATAACTCATGGCTTCCAGTTTATATTCTTTCTTGGTATCCTTCCTATTGTAAATTGCTTATTTCGATCTACTGTCTATCTTTTATTCAAATTCATTTTTTAAGGTCAACCTTTCTTATTTTACTGTGTTATTTTTTACTTTTCCATAATCTAAAAAATTAATTTACGTCATATCAGGTTTTTCTATTTCTTGATTGTTTTTTCATTTACTTATCCGTAGGGTTTGTTCTCATGATCCTGAACCATTAGATTATGATGGTATTTGTCTCTTTTAGTCCATTTTATTCCTTTTTGTCCGTGTTGTATTACTTTGTTAATTCACTACGCCGGTGAGTCTTTTTATTTTATCTTATTTTCTTTAAACATTTTTATGTGTCGCCCTTGTATCCTCTCTAAACTGTCTTTTATATCTTTGTAGTTCTTCTGAGTGTCTTCTAATTTTTCAGTAACTAGTCCCTTTAGTGATGCTTTCAGCTTTTGAATATTTTAGTAATCTATTAATAAAATCTCTCCGTTTTAACTTATTTTCAATTCCATATTCCACAGAGATGCGAATGTCTGTTTATCTTACGACATTATTTTTTATATTTTGTTGATTTTCTTCATTTAAATTTTTTATATCTTGAGTTGCCAGGATGTTGAATGATTCTGATAATTTCATCTGTATTTTTTCTTTTTCTATCATCATTATTAAATAATAATTCACATTCACAAATAATCTGGAAAACTTTGTTTATATTGGCCTGAAGCATAAATATCTCTTTCTTTCTCAATTGAACTATCCATAATTATCATACTTCATATATTAAGTTTTTTCCTGTAACAAGAAAATAATTCAAGTGACGTAGGATATTAAATGAAAATGTGATTTATGAAGTCAATGAAATTAAGCAAAAATAAAATTGATAAAATGTTACTTTCTTTTAAAACTGCCGTCAATATAAACTAGATCATTTTTTTCTATTACTTAGTGTCTGTATTTAATTTTCCATTTCTGCTTTTTTCGCCTTTTTTCAGTTTCTTGGGAATTGTCTGTACTTTGAATCTGAATAATATTCCATGTACTTTACCAAATATGTACAATGACAAAGCACGTAGTGTTGTACAAGGTTTTAGAGTTGTTTAAAATAAAACGTAGAATTATGTGTTGTGAATGTGATCATACTTTACCGGGAATCATTTTTTCTTTTTCAAATAAATAATTATTACTATGAAGTACGATAAATTAATTCAACATGTCGATCCCTAATTTGAATATAAAGGACAAAAATCCTCTAAAAACTCCGAGATAATCATGAAACATGTTTTGGTCTTCGATCAAGGATTAAAGTGCTGTATCTGTTAATCTCTCTTGGCAGCAATTTTATCTTCGGACAAGAAGTGGCTAAATTTGAAATGAACTTGCTGGTGGAAATTTCAGCTCTACGCAAAAACTTTCCTCATTACACAACTTGACACAGAAAAAGAGGAAAAACATTACGAAAATTTTAAATCTTTATCACACAATTACTCAACATTTTTTCTTTCTTTTTTTTCCATAACACAACTCAATGATGATCAGAGTTATGATCACCAATATTTTTGTGATTCAAGACGTTCATAGAATATCATTTTTTGAAAATTCAAGTACTATTTAAAGTTTTTAGCGATGGTTTTAATTACAATGTAAGCATAGTATTTAACGGAATTCTTATTTTGTGTCCACCAGGTGAGATAAACTGAATTTTTCTTCTTTTTTTTTAATATAAGGCATATTTCTAACGGAAAATATCATAGCAAGAAGCCTAAGTTATAACCATTATTACAGTACTTTCTTCCGGTGACATTTTTACGAGCACCGGAAAATCCAGATTTTAAACTAAGTTCCTGACCAAATCCAGTGACGAGTTGAAATCTTGCCCAGTCATAAATTTTTCGATGTTGAAATAAGCCAAGTTAGCGAGAGAACATCAAAACCTTTACAAAAAAAATTCAATTTGACGTAATAGAATAGAACTTGCTTCGAGATATCATCTATCCAGAAGTCCTCTAAGATGATGTTTCCAATTGAGGCTGTTTTCTAAATATTTTTCTATTTGTATATACGTAATGGAAACATTATTCTCAAACATGTCTTAATAAATTTACTTTTCTACAATTTATATTGGCCTTCATTTTGTCATTTCTGAACCTTTAAGTGAGGTTTTTATGATATAAACTATACATTATTTCTCTATATATAGCAGTAGTCTTTTGAATCAGTCGATAAAATACGAGTGCGAGAAAGTGATTTCTGGACCACATGTAAACATCTGCCAAGTGCTTTGTGGATGGAGAAAGACAATTCGAAATAACAAAATCCTCTCTCTAACGGATGAAAAGATCTGAATAATGGCATTGAACAGCGTTATGGCAAGAAGAGATATAAAGGAATATAAGCATTTATATTTAGACATTAAGAACCAGCACGTAAAAAAATGAAGAAACACTTATGTAAAAAGCATATTCATTACACAACGTACGTTCATGCGGAAACGCATAAAACTATTTAGTTACTCTGTTCTATGCCATGATCCTTATTTCTTGTTTTCTAAGTCTTTGGTGCTATAAGCAGCCAAGATTATTTGATTTTATACAATATGATTTTGACTTCTTACAATCTGACGTGAGAGTCTGATGAACAGAGACGATGGCTATAAATATCATAAGTAAACAACACTGGTATTTAGTTCTATTTTGGCCAAGTGAGTAAATAAAAGCTTCAAAGTGCCTTGAGTGACAGAAAGTGCAGCATTCATATTCAGTTATTTTTGCTGTCTTGCGTATACAAAAACATACGTACAAACATGCATAATGAAATCACACACACACACACACACACACACACACACACACACACACACACACACACATGCATGTATGTATGCATGTATGTATGTATATTTATGAATGCGCATAAAATTCACACACACCTGGATTGTGATATAATTCTGCATATACATACATAAATATTTGTATGCGTGAACATATATATATATATATATATATATATATATATATATATATATATATATATATGTGTGTGTGTGTGTGTGTGTGTGTGTGTGTGTGTGTGTGTGTATATTCACGCATTCATATATATGTATATAAATGTATGATTAGAAATCTATCACGATGCAGACGTGTATGAATTTTATACGTATGCAAGTAATATATATATACATATATATATATATATATATATATATATGTATATATATATATATATAGTATTCTTGGTCCAGTTAAACCGGAGTTGGGAGTAATTCCATCAGGACAAGAAGGTATTCATGAATGAATATTTAAAATTTTCATATTTCTATATGAACAGTCATTATGCATGTGTATGTTTGTATATGTGTTTGTGTGTACGTCTGTGTGTGTGTTTAAATTTGAGAAATTTATTTTATTTTTGCTTTGTTATGTGCACACGAACATACATACAAACATACACATGCATAATGACTGTGCATATGCATATATATATATATGTATGTGCATATATAAAATATACATATTTATATGTACACTTGATATCTATATATATATATATATATATGGGGGTGTGCAGTTGATACATCCCTTATTTTGGAACATGATACACATAAAACACGATACACATAAAACATGATACACATATAACATACATACTTAAACACATATTCACATATATACATGCATAAATATAAGAAGAGAAAATATTCACCGAATTTGATACTACATATTCAGTGGCGTTTGCGAACAACATTAGCCAGATTTTCAATTATAATTTACATTTGAAAAACCTTTAAGCGATTAAAAAGGGAAATTTTAATAACAATTTCGCAATGACACATCAACGCATAGAAAACAAAATAGATGAATAAAACAACAACTTTCTTATTCTCAAATCAATATTCCTACAAGAAAATTTGATTTTCTTCTTTACATCATTACTTATAGACGGCAAATAATTTGACTCACTTTAAAATACGTAGAAAAAGGAAAAGAGATGTAGCGAAATAGCCCCAAAGTCATAATGAAAATCGATGTGTACCTTGTAGGGACTCTCTCTCTCTCTCTTACACACACACACACACACACACACACACACACACACACACACATATTCACACATATACACACACAGGTAAACACACACTAGCGCACATATACCTCTGTGTGGTATAACCTACTTTTGAAGGGAATGATATATTTCTTTCACACGTTAACCTATGAGGATTTTCGATAGGCAACCATACTTCAGAGTATAACGAGTGTGCTCAATCGTTACGGGAGAAACCATACTTATAGCCTTGTGCCAAAGCCAAGTTAAACTTAGTAGATCCCTAAATCAGGTTCCATGTGACTGAAACTATATAAACATGGCCAACAGACCATAGCAGATTGCAAAAGTATTTACAACAATAATATCAGACAATACCAGAAGTAATGTCCGAAATTTCATGACGAGAAATTGAATATTTTCGGTATTACAAAATATAATAATCATCATCATCATCATGTCGTGCCACTAGCACGGATATCCCTGGCCCTCTCTCGCCACTTTTCCCTATCGTTCATCGCTTCTGGTAGGTCCTCAGGGCTACATCCCGTATTCTCACAGAGCTGCTGTATGTAGGTTCAAATTGGTCGTCCTACTTTTGCTCAGCTATAGGAGGGGGTCAATAGGAGAACATCACTTATGAGCTCGTCCTCGCTTCTCAAGCAGTGTCCTGCATGTCTGGTTTGCCGTATAGTTGGGGCTTTGTGTGGTGTTGCCTGCAGAACTTGTTCAAAATTGCTCGCAGCATTCTCGAGAAGTTGCCGTCAAGTTTTTTCTCCATACGTTTAGTTAGCGTCCAAGTAGTGCATCCATATAGCAGTATCGACACGACCGCTGCTTGGAAGAAACTGCGTTTCATTTTATCGGTCAGGTCTGATTTCCATATGACCGATAGTCTATCGATAGCTGTCCATGCCTTTGTTAGCCGTGTGTCGATGTCTTTTTCGGTTGATGAGACACTGCTTCCTAGGTAGGTGAATTTGTCTACAAGTTTCAAAGAGCTACCGGCAAGTGTGGAAATGTTGCCTGTTTGATTAAAGCACATGTATTCCGTTTTGTGTTTATTGACATGGAGGCCAATGCCTGCGATAGTTCGTTCCAAACTATGCAGTAGTGTTTCGGCTTGGGCTTGCATCGGTAATTGTTTTTGAGGGGTACCTTCTGCTTCTTTTCTCTGTTAGCTCGAAGCCGTTTCTTTTTATTTTATCAATTGACGTTCTAAGCACGTCGTATTGACAGGTGATAAAGAGGTATGGGGCTAGCGTGTCTCCTTGCAGTACTCCTGCTACAATGTCGAAGTATTCTGTGTCTCCATCCAGAGAACGTTCTTTCACTTTGGTATTTTTATAGAGAATCGTTATGGTTGCGACGGTCTCTTTTAGTATGCCGTATGCAAGTAGAAGTCTTTCCATCTTCCCTCTGTTAATGGAATCGAAGGCCTTGGTAAAGTTGACAAATAGTATTGTCACCTGTAATAATAATAAACTCTTGTATATGTTTTTCCTCTTTTCATTAACTACATTATGTTGACAGAGTACGATTCTACTAAGCTTCTAACTTTAACCACCTAAAGATGAACATTTCTACGGAGCATATAAGACATATAACGTTTATGAGTTTAGAGAAAGCAGTTATGCTACAGAAGCAACCTGAAATATTCATGGAGTTGATGGAAGAGTTTCTTTAAACGAATTATATATTATAGGTCACTTTTTTTACTTTGCAAAATATACAATAAATGACAATGGCTTAAGAAATATCTCTCTTTTCAGTGTAATAATTTACGGCTTAATATAGCAAACATAACGTCTGTAATGGTTAAATAATATATATATATATATATATATATATATATATATATATATATATATATATTATCATAGACGGATTTGACCAACACTAACTCCCAATATAAAAACCTTTTAGAGACGAGACGACATGTTGGACAAATCAAAGACCGTTGGAGCCTAATAACCCACGTGTTACACAAAGCCAGCTAGCTAAGAACTACATACACCCACTTACCTCCAGATCTTTATTTAGTGGAGGAAGAGAACATATATATTTCTTCTAACCTACCAACTTCCTTTCTTCGAGATTTTGAAAAGACGCTGGAGATAATGGTCATGGAGAAAAAGTAGGTAGTAGTAGAGAAGCAGGTGTTAAAAACACATGGTCGAAAGATATTCAGTCGTCATCGGGTCATCACGTCTTTTTATCTTGTATAAATTGTTCAATAATAATAATATATATGAAAAACAATTTTGTTGTACTTAAACTTTTTTGTTTGTTGCTTTTGCTGTTTTGTCTACTTTTGTTGACTTTACATTTTACTTAAAATTTTTCGTTCGCCACCTTCCAATACGGACTTAAAAGCATACGTGCTGACAAACACAACACTACTCCAACTACACGTCTGAAAGTTTTTAAAATTTCCTACCCTCTTTATATTTGCGATTTTGCTCCATCAGATAACGATCTATTCTAACGTTTACAGAAACGCTTTGATTGACAAAATAAAACACATGAAACAATCCTATCCATACTTTTTTTTTAACAAAACAAAGGTATTTTATAAAAACATTAATATAAATCCTGTGAATTGTTGGAAAGTGTTTGTTAATGCACCAAAATACCTTTTGCTTTTGCCTTGATATTGAAGCCATGAGATCAGAGGTAATTTTCCTCAGAAATACTAATCTCTATGCATAATATTTACATCAGACATTACGCAGAGAAATGTTAGGATCAGTTTTGGTGTATTGTTTGTTGATTTGTTTCCATAAGGTTATATCTGTTTAACTCTAATTCGATTATATTTAACATTTTTTACATTAGAATGCGGGAAAGGAGAGATAATCTGCACTGATTTAGAATCTTGATTTAAAATGATACACTGCTACTATTGACACAACACCAGCTACTAACATTAATGATAATATAAATAATTAATTGTAGCAGTTATATGAAAACTTAACTAATTTTCTGCAACCCTGATAAACTGTATAACAAGGGACATGACAAATAAATATTCATTTAATTCTCACTAACGTCAACTACTACGCTTTACATGACATACATGGATCACATTAAAATTACTAATCACAAGAAACCAACGAATCGTGTTAAAATGCTTCATGCAAAAAGAGAAACATGGCAGAAGCTAGAAACTAAGTCCATTATACAAAAACAACAAAATGATCCGATCAATAAATCTCGGGAATATAAATCTGAAGGATTTGGGTTATAAAATTAAGTGAATTAAGCAGTTTCTTTTGATATTTTGTTTTTGAACCATTTTTGAAGGGTGTTAAAGTTGTGGGTAAAATATTTCAGAGAAGAATTGACTTCACCATTGGAATATTCATTAAAATTATATTTTTTAAAGTAATTCATAAACATCATAAGATTCCGTTGACTTTCATAACCAGAAATTTTCTTAAATAATAAAAAAACATAAAGATAAAGAAATCAGCAAAATCTTCAGCTGATGTGAAAGAACCCGACAACATATAACCTGTGTTTATGCGTTTCCCTCGTTCATTATTAAAAAAGATGACGCATGTCTTTATTTAAAAGTGAGCACACTGACATTAATACGGTTCTTACTTCGAAAGTTTCATCTGATATAATAGAACAAACGAAAAAAATGTAGAGCTGTTAGACCGTCAGTAGAAATTACAAAGGTATATTAGCGTACACTAAGTAACAAAAAACTTTTTTTATTAAACAGCATTTGTTTTATTTTACCACATAATCCGCAATTGTTTTTACTAATCGTATATTCGATAAGTCGAGTATGCGAACTCCAAATATGAATTAGTCTAATAAGTCATATATTTTAAAAATACACATAATATATATATATATATATATATATATATATATATATATATATATATATATATATTAAAAGAAACGACAATCGGTCACATTAAGATAATAAATTTATTTCCATCCTGTTAAAAAGCATTTATATAAATGAATGCACTACAAAATTAACTGGACTTCTTCAGATCAAACAAGAAAATGGATTAAAATAACTCTTTCATACTTACAAGTAGACTTAAAGAAACAAAAATTTCTCCTATATAAAAGTAATCCTTTCAATTCAAGTAGCAATAAGTATCAACTTATTTTGGCATGTAAAGAAACACCCGGTTTCATCATTCTTCAAATACAACTGAGTAAAAATGTACAGCTACAAAAATACACATCTAAACATTCAAACATTTACATAAAAAAATTATTATTCAGACTTATCAGACTCATCAAATTTTAATAATTAAATTGAAATAAAACAATCTAAAACTAACATTATTCACGGTAAAATCCCACCAAATTACAATAATAAAGCGAAAATTACTAATATTCTTTCAAAATTTAATTTATTTATCAATTTGATATATTATAGTTGTCATTATTTATTTAATTAATTTTCAAAACAGTCTGAATTTATTTCTATGCCAACATCTTGCAATAAAATCACATCTCTGATTTAATAGCTTAACAGGATCAATGTACAACATAATTTGTATCTTTTCTTCCAGACATGAATTATATCTTCCATCACAGCAGCTAGGTGTTGTAGATCTTTTCAAAAAATTGCTTTTTTAAAATTTTTTTGCTCTGTGGATTTTATTTGCTTTGAACTCTTGACCGGGATACCTTAAATTCAATCTTCTATTCTAATCATTTAATTGTCCTGCTTGGAATTGTTCCCAACTCGTTATTATGAATTAAATACTGTCTATATATATAATAAAAATCAAAAATGCCAAATTCATATTCGTTTGCGTATGTATTTATATATATATATATATATATATATATATGTATAAAATATGTATATTTTGGCAGCATTTCTTCGTTAATACAAATTTCATTGAACACAACAGACACTTTCTGTCTACATATTTTCTTCTGGATCCGTTCGTATTGCCGTATTGCTTTTATCGTATTCGGCGTGAATTGATTTATGTATTGTCCATAGCTGTATGTATCCCTAGTACTTTCTGCCCGACTTTGGGCCATCATCAGGGGAGGATCTATTACAAAACTGATGCAACTTTTTTTTTTTTGCATATTACTACTATGTAAGAGCGTTTTTACCGTTGAAGTGTATAGCGTTTGCTTTTAAATGGGTTTCTATTAATAGTGTCAGTGGCCAAAGACATTTAAGTACATTAGCACTGGTTTGAAAATTAATTCTATTGCATGTTTCTAATATATAGTGCTTCGAGTATCTGTAGTTTATTTTGATGTTCTAATATTGTTGTGTTGTCGGTGAGAATTTTCCGTAATTCTGTTGTTGGGCATGAATGAATAGTGTTATCGTCTGGATAATCTCGATTCTTCCACTAATCTCGTTCCTCTAGTATTCTGGCCTGTATTGTGTGATCCGTTTGTATATCCAGGTCGCAGAGAATTTTAAACGTTTCCTTTTCTCGGACAGATTCTGGTTTGCACATGTAGCATTCGTTAGTATGGTGAAATTTCAGTTCCTTGCATAATTCCCATTGGATCACCTTCCCCAATCAGTTGTATGTGTTTCTGTATCTTTTTTTCTGTCGGTTTGCTGCATTTACTTATTATTTGATTAACCATTTCATCTTTATCTCTATATAGCACACTCTAGTAATCTACCTATTATGATTTTTTTCTTTTGATATAATTAGTTTTTATAGCATTATTTTCTGCTGCTGTTATTAGAGATTCAATTTCGTTTTTTAAGTTTACATTTCATAATTATTTCCAGTTCTTTTCATGTGCAATGACCTTAGTTTATACCTTAAAATGTCAATAGACTTGTTTTTCTTCCCATTTTTACTTTCTATATATTCATACCTTTGATTTTTTTGGTTTAGTTTGGTTTTATTGGGGGTGGAGGTAGTTCTCTCTTTACTTTTGTGTATATATTCTTCAAGTCCTTGTATTGCTCCAACCGCTCAGTCCTCAATTCCTGCGAGTTCTCTCCTTCTTTCCTTTTGTATCACATAGAGGCTATCGATGTCATCTCTTATCTTTTACTTCAAGTTTTTTTTTTCTCACCAACTGATGAACTTTCATTAAAGTCTCCATGTCTCCTCAGGTCTCCAGGACACTTCTTACAATGGTCTCGATTCTGACTATGATCTTCTATTCCACCAACCTTTTTTCTATATTTTAGGAACTATTCCAAGTGCACAAACTACAATTGGTATCACCGTTGCATTAATACTCGACAGTTTGTTTGTTTTTTGTGCTCTCTGGCAAGATCCAAATGTTTTCCTAGTTTTTCGCTTTCTTTTATTTTTCACCCAGCGATTATATGCCAGTTTACTGTATTCACTTATTCTGCGACTAACCGTTTCATCTCTGTCACCACATCATCTAAACTTGCTATTCTTCAGCATATTATCAATTTTTGCTTTAATATATTTGGTCCTTATAGCATTATTTTGTGCTACAATAAAAACATATTTAACTTCTTTCAACAGGTTTTCCCTTCTTAGCCAGGACTATTATTATTGTGCAAGAGATTAAAATTCGACCATACTAATAAATGGTATCTGCATAAACAAGAATCTGTCCGAAAAAATGAGACGCATATATATATATATATATATATGTATTGATAGACACATTCTGAACTGGACGAGAGAGGAACTAAAACCGAGGAACGATGGACCAGCCCAAATAAATGATAATGCAGTAAAAGATATTGACAAAATTGGTCTACTGTCGCGTCTTTATTCACAATGATTCGGTCGTTGTACACTCCGCTTATTATTGTTATTTTAGCAATAATAATAATAATAATAATAATAATAATAATAATAATATCACTCACATAATAAGAAAATGCAGTAAGTTAACACACAAGAGTAGACACGACTGGGTGGGCCAGGTTATCTACTGAAAACGGTGTAAGAAATTTAGATTTGATCAAATGAACAAATGGTATATGCACAACTCAGAATCCGTCCTGGAAAATGAGGCGCACAAACTATCGGGGATTTTGAGATACAAACGGATCACCTAATCTCATCCAGATGACCAGACTCGATGATAATCAACAAAAAAAGATCTTGCTGAATAGTGGACTTTGCCGTTCCGGCTGACTTCCGGGTAAAACTGATAGAAGGCGAAAAGAAAGATAAGTACCTGGACCTTGTTAGAGAACGGGAAAAACTTGTGACGGTGATACCAATCGTAATTGGTGCGCTCGGTACAATCACCGTATGATTAGTACAGGAACTGTTGGACTTGGAAATGAAAGGACTAGTGGAAACCATCCATTAAGATCGACCCAAATACTCAGAAGTATAAATAGTAATAATAATAATAATAATAATAATGACTGGTGGGCAAGGTGATCCACTGGGAAATGTGCAAGAAATTTAAATTTGACCATGCCAACAAATGGTATATGCACAACCTAGAACCTGTCCTAGAAAATGATACACACAAACTCCTGTGGGACTTTGATATACAAACGGATTACCTAATTTCGGCCCGAAGACCAGATCTTATAATAATCAACAAAAATAAAGAGAATCTGCAAAATTGTCGACTTTGCTGTCCCGGCGGACCACAGAATAAAACTAAAAGAATGTGAAAAGAGAGATAAGTACATCGACCTTGCTAGAGAATTAAAAAAAACTATGGAACATGAAGGTGACAATCATACCAATTGTGATTGGTGCCTTTGACACGGTAACTAAAGGATTATTAAAGGGCCTGGAAGATTTGGAAGTTGGCGACCGAGTGGAGACCATCCAAACAACAGCATTATTGAAAACTACCAGAATACTGAGAAGAGTCCTAGAGACTTGAGGAGACTTGCTGTCACTCAATCTCCAGTGAAATATCATCACCTTACGTTGATATGAAATCTCTAATGAGTAAATAATTATAATAATAATAATAATAATAATAAATACTTGGACTTTATCAGAGAACTAAAAACGCTGTGGGTGACAATACAACCAGTTATAGTTAGCGGTCCCCAAAATCTTGGAAAGGGGAATGGAACATTTCGATATCGGAAGAAGAATTAAAACCAGTATTGTTGAGATCGGCCAGAATACCGGGAAGAGTCCTGGATACCTGATGAGACTTGCTGTCTCGCAGAGTCAAAGCTAACGCTTGTGTTAAAAACTAGCAACTGCCAGTTAATGAATATGACGTCCCGGTGGAAAACAGAGGGAAAATCAAAGAGGACGAAAAAATACTAGTACCTTGCCAGAGAACGAAAAAAGCTATTAAACATGAAAGTGACGGTAATACAGACTGTAATTAGTACATTCGAAATGATCCCCAAAGGCTTGATAAAGAGACGGGAGTAGCAGCGTTATTGAGATCGCCCACAAAACTGAAAAGAGTCATGGAAACTTGACGAGACTTGCTATTATTCAGATTCTAGGGAAAGACCATCAGCTAACGCATGTCTGAAAAACTCACGTCATAATAACAATATTACGGTGACAATAGATATTACCCAAATTGTCAACTAAAACATTGGTAAAGAGAATAGATATAATCACTACATTTCCTCACACTAAGACAACGACCGGGTCGCTGATACCATCAAACAAGTAAAGATAAAAGAAAAAAATTTAAAAGAGAACGAGAAAGCTACTTGAGAAAAAACTACATAGCAGGCACGTTATAAAAGGGATAAATACGTGGACTGTCCCCCTCGTAAGATACTCGAGACCATTCATGAAATGGACCAGAGAAGAACTTAAACAAATGGACGAGAGAACAAGAAAATTGCTAGGGAATGGAAAAAACTATGTAACCGAAAAGTGACGGTGATACCAATTGTAATTGGTGCTATTGGTACAGCCAACAAAGAATTGGTAAAAGGACTAAAGGATATGGAAATAAGTGGATGAGTGGAGACCATCCAAACTATACTATAGTTTAGATTAGCCAAAATACTGTGAACAGTCGTGAAGACTTGAGAAAACCTGTTGTCTCGCAGACTCCAGATGAAGAAGAAGAAGAAGAAGAAGAAGAAGAAGAAGAAGAAGAACAACAACAACAACAACAACAACAACAACAACAACAATAGCAGAAGCAGTAGCAGAAGTAACACTTTTTTGAAACCTAAGTCTTCAACAGAAAAATATCGAAAGAATAGATATATGGGCCGCTTCTCTTGTAAGATATCCTGGATCCTTCTCACTCTGGACAAGGGGAAAACTTAGACTAATGAACAAAAGAACCAGGAAATCGGTAACGATGCACAAGACCTTAAAACTAAGGGCCGATTTTGATAGACTCCATGTGACAAGAATAAGAAGGAAGAAGTGGACTCGCAAGCATTGAGGGATGTGTGAATGGAGCAATAGAAGGATTATTAAAGTAAATAAATAAACAAGAGTAACGAGAGAATGATTACAACAGCCAGTTACAGTAATAACAATCAAACAATAAAAAAATTCAATCTACGAAGAAAAATAGGAAGAAAAAAAACAATTTAAAACGACAAAATAAAGATACTGTTCATGAGATGACCAGGACAGGGTTACGAAAAGGAGACTTAAAGAGAGAAACTGAATCTCTTATAATAACAGCACAAAATAATGCCATAAGGACAAGTTATATCAAAGTCAAAACTGGCACGAAAAGAATTCTAGAAGAGACATGACTGGGTGAGGAAGGGAATCCACTGAGAATTATACAAATAACTGAAATTTCATCACACTAACGAAAATGTACAAACCAGAATCTTCGAAAACAAGACCCATAAAATTCTTTGGGATTTTGACACAAACACAAATAATCCAATCAAGGCCCTATAATCAGATATAGTATTAATTAATAAGTAAAAAGAACTTGTCAGATACTGCCCTTTGCTGTTTCAGCGGACCACAAAGTGAAAGGGAAAGTGAAAGAAGGCCCAAACCTGGACAAACATCTGGACTTTGTCAGAAAGCTGAAAAACCTGTGGAATATGAAAGTAATAGTGATACAAATCGTAGTTCAAGACTTTGGAAAAGTCGACCGACCAGATTAGAGGAAAAACTGAAACCATCGCAACCACAGTACCGATAAAATCGGCTAAGGTAATCAGAAAAGTCTCGGAGAACTGAGGAGACTTATTAACACTAACACTTCAATAAATAAGAAAACATCAACAAGAGTTGGTGTGAAAAACTCGAAAGGAATAATAATAATAATAATAATTTTGCAGTCCCGGCTGTCCACAGAATAAAACTGAAAGAAAGTGAAAAGAATAATAGGTACCTCGACCTTACTAGGAAATTGAAAACTATGGAACATAAAGGTGTCAAGTATACCAAACGTGATTGGTGCTTTTGGTACATTAACCAAAGGATTAATAAAGGGAATGGAGGACTTGGAAATTAAGGGACAAGTGGAGACCATCAAAACCACTACATTATCGAAAACGGCCAGGATACTGAGAAGAGTCCTGGAGACTTGAAGAGAGTTGCTATCATTCAAACGCAAGTGAAAGACCATCAGCGAAAACTGTGAAAAACTCTTAAGGAGTAAAAAAAAATAATAAAGAGCACGAAGAAAAAAAGAAAACGGGGATAGGAAATTCGACTAGAAATACAGAAAAAAATCTACACGAACAAGCAAAAATGATAAAACAAAGGGAAAATGCTAGAACATGTTGGGAAAAAAAGAAAAAAAACAATACAAGAAAAAACAGTAATAGATCTTGAGGAAATAAAGCAGAAAGTACTGGCGAAAGAAGGAAAATTAAAAAGATATCGAGGAAGGATAAAAAAAATACAAAGAAAACAAAACATTCCAAAACAACGAAAGAAAATTCTAGCAAGTTGGGGGAGATGATACGAAAATATACTAACAACCGGGTGCAAGAGAAGCTGAACAATTCTGGTGTAAAATATGGGAACCATAACAAAAAAGCCGATTGGATTAGCAACATAGCAAAGGAGTTGGAAGGACATGGATTCTGGTTCGAGAAATTCACCCCCATTCATGACTGACTAGCACTAGAAATAAACAAATGCCTCCAAGTAGCACGTACCCGAAGGGATGGCCAAAGGAAATGATCAAAGATCCTATCAAAGGAACCGCTCCAAACAACTAAAGACCTATAACGTGCCTACCTTAGATGTGGAAAATGCTAACGGCAACAAAAAAGGGAAGAGATTTACGACTCGCTAACAAGCCACAAACTGTGTTCTGAGGAATAGAAAGGATGCTGCAAAGGATCCAGAGGCACGGGAGAGCTACTCTACATTGATCAGCACATCCTCAACAATAAGAAGACGAGACAGAAAAATATAGCTAAGGCCTAGATTGACGACAAAGAGGCATAGGATAGGGTCCCATAAAGCTGGATAATAAACTGCCACAAAGTGTAAAAAATATCAGATGGAGTCATAAACTTTATCGAGGAAACAGCGAAAAACTGGAGAGTGGACTTGACACCGGGAGGGAAAAGCTTAGCTGAAGCGAAGATCCAAAGAGGTATATTCCAAGGATTATCAAAGGGACTGGAGGATTTGGAAATAACTGTACGAGTGGAGAATATCCAAGCTACTACATCATCGAGATCGGCCAGAATATTGAGAAGAGTCTTGGAGACTTGAGGAGACTTGCTGTTACTCAAACCTCAGTGAAAAACTCTGAAGGACAGACACTTAACGTGCTACCGATGGGGTGGACAATACTAACGGTACAAATTAGGGAGATCTACTACTCTTTGATAAGCTGTGCAATCTTCCCCGAGGAACAGAAAGGATGCTGCAAGTGAACCAAAGGTACAGAAGAGCTACTATATATATAGAACAAGATATCTTCAACGAGAGAAAAACGTGACGGAAAATCTAGCTATGGCCAGGATTAACTACAAAATGTTTAAAATACCCGACCAAGTCAGTTTATTGAGAAGACCATGGAAACCTGCCGAGGTAAATTGACAGCAAGTGGAAAAAAAACTTGGCGTTGGTAAAGATTTAAAGAGGCATAGTCCAAAGAGATGCACTATCACCATTTCTATTTGTAATAGCGATGATGCCACTCAATCACTTCGTTAAGAAAATCACAGCCGGATACAAACTCAGTAAATCACAAGAAAATATCAATCACTTGATTTACATGGATGACATTAGACTGTTTACCGAAAAACGAAAAAGAACTGATAACCCTCATACAGACTGTGGGAATATACGGTCAAGATATAGGAATGGAATTTGGCATAAAAATGCTCCATGCTAGTGTCACGTGATAGCTCACGGAGACGAAGAGGTAAGAATGATACTATCCTCCCGTGTTGCTATTAGCACTATCTAGCAGTCAAAAAGTGACCGTTAAGAGAGAATGTGGGTCACAGAGGAGATAGACCAGATGTTCGCACTTAGTGACCTCAGGTCGCCGGACATCGGAAGGGGAAAGAGAGAGAAGCCAAATGATTGGCGGGGACCCCAAACGGAAGTGGGGTTCCCTTCCCCTCAGCGGAAGTAAAGGACAAAAAAGTCAGTAGTTTTTTAGCAAGGCTCGTGGCAGACGGACCATAGCCATTTTACTCCGGGCTGAAGACAGAAAAATTAACTGAGACATGAGAGACCCGAGTCCCTCAAGCCAGTACTAAAAACAGAACAAAGTCTAGTAGCCCGTGAAAGAAGAAAATTCTCCAGTGGAACCCCGTCGAAAATAAGATAAGTAACTTTGGGGACATTTTTCCTATACACCAAAATTTCGTTTACCACTCTCTCTCTCTCAATTTGAAGGACAAAAGTCAGAAAAGACGTTTATATTCGTGGACTGTCCAATTATATGTTTTTGACACTCTGAACGTGTATATATAAGTAGTAAAGGAATTTTATGTATTTTCATTTTACCATGTGGTCTATGTTGTTACTTCATGCTTTCTTTCCAGCTTCTATTCGCCTTATGTTATCTTGCTTAGAACTGTCCTATTAATTCCTAAAGTATCACACGGGAAACCGGAGTTGCCGACTACTACCATATTAATATTATTACAACTAAGACCTATAGGCCCGTATTCTTCTGTTATCTAAGGGAAATAAGTTTAGCGGCCTGGTGGGTGTGTGATAGTGTGAAATTTGGAACCCCTTTGCCAGCGGTGGCCAGTCTGGCCCTAAATTATTCCCTCACGTAATATGCCAGTTCTTACATGCCTGACTCTCAGGCATGTAACTCTGAACAGGACTTATTTCTGTAGGGGATCAAGTGCCAACCCGCCCCGTCTTCACACGTGCGAAAATAAAGTCCCGTTTTGGGATTTTAGTTCGATTTGCCGTCACACTAGTAATGAAAAGCGGAAAATGACATTTGACGGAAGGGATTGAACTACCAAATCAAGTAAAAATCAAAACGCTCGGAGAAAAGGAAATCTACAAATACTTGCTGACACCATCAAATAAATGCAAATGAAAGAAAAAATTAAGTGATAGTATCTCAGAAGAACCAGAAAACTACTCGGGACGAAACTCTTTTGCAGGAACCTTGTCAAAGGGATAAATACCTGAGCTGTCCCTAGCGTAAGATATTCGGGTCTATTCTTGAATTAGACCAAAGAAAAACACAAACAAATGGTTCGGAGAACAAGAAAACTAATGACCATGCATAAAGCCTTGTATCTGATAGATGACCTTGTGCCAAGAAAAGAGGGGGGTGAAGACTTGCCAGCATTAAACACACCGTTGATGCATCAATACAATGACTAAAATACAACATAGAAAAGCGCAGAGGAAGACTGATTACTGCCACTAGACACAATACTGACGACACGTAGATTAGCTGAACAGAAATAACCTAAATACAAAAATGGGAAGAAGAACAACTCTATTGACGTTTTAAGCGACTAACAAGCGACATCTCACACGAGAAAACGTGGACGTGGCTAAGAAAGGGAAACCTTAAGAGAGAAACTGAATCGCTTCCAATAGCTGCACAAAATAACGCCATAATGACTAACAATATCAAAGCAAGAACAGCAAATGTAAGTTATGTGGTGAGAGAGACGAAACGATCAATAAGCGAAAACAGCAAATCAGCACAGAAAGAATATAAGACTAGACACAACTGGATGGACAAGATGATCCACTGTAAATTGTGCAAGAAACTGAAATTTGATCATACGGACAAACGGTATATGCACAACCCAGAATCAATCCTGGAGAATTCTAGGCACAAACTTCTCTGAGATTTTGAGAAACAAACAAATCACCTGCGGGCAACAAATAAAATTGTAAGAAAGCGAAAGGGTTATATACCTGGACCTCGCAAGGGAACTAAAAAAACTGTGGAATATGAAAGTGAAGATTTTATCAACAGTAATTGTTGCTCTTCGAACAGTCACTAAGTGATTGGTACAAGGACAAGAGAATCTGAAAATAACGGGACTGATGGTGACTGTCCAAACTTTATTGAGATCGACCAGAATACTGAGAAGAGTCATGTAGATTTGAGGAGACTTTCTGTCACTCAAACTCCAGTGAAAGACCATCAGCTAACGTTGATGTGAAAAACTCTCAAGCAGTCAAATAATAATCCTGATAACTACCAAATCAAGACAAGATCAAAACGCTCGCAGAAAACGAGACCTACAAACACTTAGGAATCTTGGAAGCTGACACCATCAAACAAGTGGAAAGGAAAGACAAAATTCAAAAGGAATATTTCAGGAGAAGTAGAAAAATAGAGACAAAGCTTTCTAGCAGAAACCTTATCAAAGGAATAAATACCTGGGCTCTACCCTCGTTAGATACTCGGGGCCCTTTCTCAAGTGGACCAGAGATGAACTTAGACAAATGGACCAAAGAACTAGAAAACTAATGACCATGCACAAGGCATTACATACTAGAGACGACGTTGACATACAATCTGTACCAAGAAAAGAGGGAGGAAGAGGATTTACCAACATTGAAGACAGCGTTGACACATCCATACAACGACTCGAAGACTACATAGAAAAACACGAACGAGGACTGATTACGGACATCAGAAACAATACTGACAACACGATAGATAACAGAATCACAACAGCTAGAAACAAAAACGGGAAGGAAAACAACTCTATGGGCATTTTAAACGACTAATAAACAACATCTCACACGACAAAATCTGGACATGGCTAAGAAAGGGAAACTTTAAGAGAGAAACAGAATCTCTCCTAAAGGCAGCACAAAACAGCGCCATAAGAACCAATCATATCAAGATAAGACCCAACAAAATAGCAAATGCGGTGACAGATGAAACCATCAATCACATAATAAGCGAATGCAGAAAATTGGCACAGAAGGAGTACAAGGCTAGACACGACTGGGTGGGTAAGGTGATCCATTTGGAAATGCTCAAGAAATCTAAATTTGACCATGCCAACAAATGGTACATGCACAACCCAGCACCTGTCCAAGAAAATGACACACAAACTCCTATGGGACTTTGAGATGAAAACGGATTACTTAATCTCGGCCAGAAGACCAGACCTTATGATAATCAATAAAAAAAGAAAATCTGCAAAATTGTCGACTTTGCTGTCCCGGCTAACCGAAGAATAAAACTGAAAGAATGTGAAAAGAGAGATAAGTACCTCGACCTTGCTAGAGAACTGAAAAAAACTATGGAACATGAAGGTGACATTTACACCAATTGTGTTTGGTGCTTTTGGTATAGTAACTAAAGGATTATTAAAGGGACTGGAGGACTTTGAAGTTGGCGGCCGTGTGGAGACCATCCAAACAACAGCATTATTGAAAACGGCCTGAATACTGAGAAGAGTCCTGGAGACTTGAGGAGACTTGCTGTCACTCAATCTCCAGTGAAAAACCATCAGCTAACGCTAACGTGAAAAACTCTAATGAGTAAATAATAATAATAATAATATCAATTGCAATTTGAGTCTTTATGACAGTCCCGGAATGTGTGGAAAAGAAATTGGAGGAAGTTGAGATTAGAGGGAAGAATCAAGAGCATTCAGACCACAGCAATGTTAATATACTTGTTTATCTATCATAACTATGAATGTATATTTTTTTCAGTTTTCAAACCATTAACCAATAGTATACTTTACAGTAACAGGTTCCCTATTCTGGTTGGAATATTCGACGTTGTTTGTTAAACCTATATTATGAATCAATTTAAGATTTACTAATATGCATACGACATGCAAGAAGGGGTTACACGTAGAGAAAAAAAATGTGATTTGTTATTATCCCATAAACCCTTTCAGAGACTAAACTTGTCTTATCATTGAATAGAATACAATTGAACTTGATGCGACATCGTCTTCTCAAACTTTAATAAATCTGGTGAAAATAATGTTAAGATGAAGCTGGAAATCTGAAACAAAAATACATTAATAACACGTTTTATTGATATAAGTTTGTTTATAAATCAATAAAAAGGAAAAAATGTTATTCGTACTTTTGCATCTGTCTACAAACCCGTGTGTAAAGTAACATTGCTCTGAGGCTCTGTACACGCAAAGTTATTTATTTAGATGTGTTTACTTGGTTGTGGAATAAAGCCATGTGTATAGTAGCACTCAGTGAGAATTGAATTCACTTGTAATAGTCTGCTATTCTATCTCACAAGCCATAACATTAGACGAGGCGATATCTCTCACTCCTTTAACGTGTGTGTGTGTGTGTGTGTGTGTGTGTGTGTGTGTGTGTGTGTGTGTGTGTGTGTGTGTGTGCCCGCGCACGCATTCATCATGCTCAGTGTAGATTATATGATTTCTAAACAGCTTCGAAATTGGCCATGTATTTTTAATTACCCCCGTCAGAACGGGTGAACTTCACTCTTTCCAAGTCGTTATCAGCGAACATATGTAAAGAGTATACCAAGTTCTCAAAACTCAATTCCTTCACAACGTCCATTCTATAATGGATTAGGGTTTTTTATTCCTTCAACGGAACTATGAGTATATTACTTGGACATAACTTTATTTGTATGATATTTATGCAATAATCATTTGAGGTGGATTCCAAAGTCTAAGTTTTTGATAATCTTCCAGAGATCTTTTTATATTGAAAGTTTTATGTCAATTTTTTGGATTATTCGTGCCCACCATAAAGAGTGACCTTTTTCAATATGTTTTCAATCAGCATTTAGTGATGTATGAATATGCATGTACTAATAGTTGAGGACGATTCAAAGGAGATTAGATGTTCTTATCTGCCAACACAAATACGACAAACACGAGCGATGAATACGAAACTCACATTTATGAAACTTGAACAAAACGAATGAAAATAATTCAGACGTTAACAATCCACAAAACTGTAAACGGAAAAAAATGATCCAAAAATCCATAAATAGATAATTTTGTAACTATGGAAACAGGTTTGTTTGCTTGTTTGTTGGTTTGTTTGTTTCGTTTTTGTTTTTTGTTTTTTATTTTGTTTTTTGGAGGAAAAATTATGGTGAACTTAATTGAGGAGTTCCCCAAGTTCAATACGTGGCATAATTCTGACCATATTCATTTCAGTCTTTTACTGTATTTAATTGTCTAATGGATGTGATCTCGATGATTGAATGGGAATCCGCTTTGAAATTTATTTGTCCAAAATTGCTAAAAGTATTCATAAACAACTGTAGATGATCTAAAATAACTGTTACATTTACTTACAATTGTACTACTATTGTTGAGATATAAGAAATAGTATTAATTGTTTTTCTTTATGAAAATACCACTCAAACTTTCTGTAAGTTTGAGGATTGGGAAAATTATTTACGTTGGTTTTCTTTGAATTAGAATTTAAAAAAAGAGAATATTCGGTTCTTTAAATAAATATAATTAGGTTCGTTTACAGTATTATTATTCTGTTTTATATACATTTTTCAGAGAATTTTAAAATACATGTTTTCATGATTTATACAAGTTAAAATACCATGTACACATGCAGTACATTCTTTTCCTTCAATAAAGGTCAACCCTAAAGTGTAGGAAATCGATCGAAACCTAAAGACTTAGAAAATTAGATTGATTTATCCGGTGTAAAATCGATACATTTAAAGAGGAGAAAGATTAATATATTTGATGTGCGGTTATGAGCTGAGTTTTGAATTAAACTTTCTCTGATTAATGTTCAGTTGATGAGATTAATATTTACTACTGAATAAATGTTTTAAAAAGGAAAAGCAGGATACTTAAAAATAAATATTTCGGGAGGATAAAATATGTTTTTTTTTTATTGCAGTCCGTGAATTTCATGATGCACCTGGATAAATCCGAGTACAAAGCATAATTACTTTGTATCATTGGAAAATTTGTCATAGTTTTCGTTCATTAAAAAATATTGCTTTATAAAACATTAATCTGTAGTTTTATCACGGGGTTTAGTTCACATCTAAACTTTCGTATTTCCTAAGAGAAACTGAGGACTTTTGAGTGTGTTTTCTTACTTTGAAAACTGAGTTTCAATCATTACAGATATAGCTTTATAAAAGCGTGTAAAACCCACTCACGATCTTAAAGCTCTCACACAACCACAAAGCTCATCGTAAGACCACAACGTGAGTGTGTGCATGCGCGCGCACACACACGTGTGTGTGTGTGTGTGTGTGTGTGTGTGTGTGTGTGTGTGTGTGTGTGTGTGTGTGTGTGTGTGTTCTCAAGAACGTTATGACCCAGGCTGAAGGGAAACATTGAAAAAGCAAAAGTTATATCCCTAAACTCGATAACATCTTTTAATTACTTTATTTTATTAACTTATTTTTTTAAAGAATAAGTCACTCGTTTAAAATAGTGAAAGATTTTGAAAAACGTCAGAACATGCTTAAAACACGTTTTACTATTCTAAACATTCAAAACGATATTATCAGTGAATTCATGTGGTTTGAGTCAAGGAACAAAATGACTTTTGGTAAAACTAAAATATTCCTACTTGTTGGTCGTTTTGATCATGTTAATCCTGCAAATATTAAAGTGTCAGTAGACGGTTATATTTATTAGAAATATGGTTATTGGTGAAGACCAAGAGACACAAAGGTTAAGGCGTAAAAATTCTACTAAAAGTTCAACCACGTGACTGTCCTACAGAAAATTATACTAGTGGATTTAAATACTGATTCTCATTTCCATCCTTGGCTCAAAGCAGTAAAATTCATGCATTCACGAACGAGCAAAAGTAACATCACGTGAGATGCTTAATACTAGATATTCTTAGTATAATCAGTGCGATAAGAACATTCTAAATGCTTTAAATATAATAAAGGGATCTGTTTGAAATACCAAGGAAAGACCGGAAGGTTATTACGTCCGAAACGTTATGACAATAGCATTGAAGATAAGGGCAATATATAAAGAAGCGTATAATTATAATAATTCCTCATCTTAGAAATTCAGTCAGAAAATTTATAATCTACGAATAAATGTATATTTACTTTTCATGGGTATTTTTTTGTTTTGTTTTTGTCTTTTGCTTATTTGTTTTTGTTGTGTTTCCTTTTCATTTCCCACAGTCGAATATTGAGGGGGTTTGTGGTGGTGGTGGGGGGTCACAAAGTATGTCATATTACACCAAAGTTAAATTTCGAAAATGTTTAAGCTGTAGTATTGTTTGAACAGAATTTAAATCACCTTAGAAATTTTCATCTGATAACATTTCACTCAGTTTTGTCGTCTTATATCAATCCATACCATTTTTTTTTTTCGTGGTTCATAACATTTGGCAGCCATTATACAAACAACTATGTGCATAAGTGCAAAATGAAAAAAAAGGATTTCAGCTGATGTTAAAACTTTGACAAGTAACGAATCCAATGTTGTTATTAATGATGATGCCAATAGGTGCCAAATGTCATCACACCCAAAGGCCAGAGTTACAGTCTTAATCCATTAACTTTATATATATATATATATATATATATATATATATATATATATATATATATATATATATATATATATATATATATATGAATGACTATTTTCGTTACATTACATAAATTTACTTCTTCTTTCCATTGATCATATTTTATACATCGCAATTAATGTAAATAGCTTCCACACACACTCAAGTCCCTATTTTCTATAGCAATATCTTCACCAATATCTATAGCGTATGAATCTAAGTTTTAAGTCTGTTTGGAATTTTAAAAGTATATTTCCCCTTTTTTTCTTTTTCATATTAACAGTCTTTCTTTTATAATAGACTATAATGTGTTGTAATTTCTATTTTGTGTCTATTTAAAGCGTAGTTTTATTTTTTGCATCCACGTGAAAGGAAAACGCCTAATAGACTATTAGTAAATATAATTTTTTTAATCCTAGGTGATTCAGCATTAGATTTGTTGAAATAAAAAATTTTTTAATAAATGTCCGTATTGATTTCTGTATTTTCAGAAATGAAAAAAATTTATTAATAATGTTTGAATCATATAGATTTACATAAAAATGTTTCCTACCAAAGTCTACAATAAGAAAAAATACGTTCTTTGCTTCGATAAAAGCTAATTTTTTACTTAGACGATTCCTGATCTGGTTAAATTCCCAGTCTAACACTGACACTGTCGCTTCCATTCAAAAAGAAATGAAGAATTACTAAAGGAATTTCATTATCTTCGTTATATCAAGAGATATGCAAACAAAATATTTATATGTAACAGTCCGATAATAAGTACACACCGGCGTAAAATCAATATAGTAAATATATTTTCGAACTAAACTTGATTTATTACTTCGTACCAAGTTTCAATACTGCAGATTTTTTGTAATAAATAATACCTAATAATATCCGTTATATTGTATCATCTCCTTTGAAAAATATTAAAATTGTGATTTAAAAGAAAAATGATTTTTTATAAAGAAATTGGTAGGGTTGTACCTATTTATGATAGATAGATAGATAGATAGATAGATAGATAACTTTATTATAAAATTGTATTGTTTGTTTGTTTTATTAAGAATTTCAATTAATTGAAAACAGTAATATATATATATATATTTTTTAAAGCCTTGAAGTTTCATGTGTAAATGTTCTTGTGTAAACAGACACAAATCTGATGAGAGAAAGTTTGAAGTAATGGAATAATACGTATGGGGGTAAAAGAAAGAGCATTGTTTCTCCAGTTGTTGAGCAGATGAAGGATAAAATTTGTGCATTTTATTTGAAAAGAAATTCAAAGGGTATTCAGAACGGAAGTTCTTGTCATCTCATACAGTGAAACATCTCAAAAATAAAAAATAAAGAGAGAAGAAAGAAAACGCAGGAAATAATTTGCCATAACATCCGCTTAGAGTTTTTATTCAGTAAAGCAGGAAAGAAAATGTTTCTCGAAATGTCGGCCAGAAGTTCAATGCCACATTTTTTTCTATATTTTCTTTATTGTTATGTTTTCTTGAAACTACACCAGATCTTGTCTACTAAGCGCGAGTTTATCACTTTAATTTTTCACTTGATTTTATTTTGTTTTTCATATTTTTACACGTAAAAAGTTATACGAAATGTATTTTTTCTAATTTAAGCGAGTGACTTGACTTTCGATTTTGAATAGAAATTTACTGCCTACTCTTACTGTGGTCCCATTTATCAAGTCTTATTCAACAGTAATAATGTTGTGAAATAATTCAATAGAATACAGTTGAAAATTCGAGAAATCAAGGGATAATGTTAACCCATTAATACCTGACGATAAAATGACATACTTTAAAACTTCGAAAATTAAATACATATATTTTGAAATAGCTTTAGTATAGCCACAATATACTGTCCATGAAATATATTTGATATTAATGTAAATAAACTTGGAGCTCAAATAACAAATTTCAATGTCAGGATCAGCAGATGGTCCTTTGATGGCCAAATTGAAGGACTCAGTCGTCGTCCTCTGAATATTGGGTCTTTTAATTTCAGGTATATATATATATATATATATATATATATATATATATAATGGATTAAGTCTGTAACTCTGGCCTATGGGTGTGATGTCATTTGGCACCTATTAGTACCACCATTAATAATAATATTTAATTCGTTATTGTCAAACTGTTAACGTCTGCTGAAATCTTTTTTTTTTTTTACTTTGAACTCATGCAACATAAATATTTGTATAATGGCTGCCAAATGTTATGAATTGTTATGAATAACACTAAGAAAATAGAAATGACTGAATTGAGATTAGATAAAATTGTGTAAGACGATTACAACATAAATTAGTCTGAATGCCTAATGATACCTCAAGAGTCAAGAAAAGAACTGGAGTAGAAAAGATAAGAATATAATCCACATCTATCTTAAAAGCAATGCCTTACAAAAAGGTTAGAGAAAACAAATGATTAAACTTTGGGAGGAATCTGCCGAATGATTGCAAAGAAAGGATTGTTTTCTGACCTTGAAATTCTCGGAATATGTGACAAGTAAGTCGTGATGTTAAAACTAAAAAAAGAATTCCCCATGAGAATCGAAAAGCAAAACCTTGAAAACCATTATATAATGGAACTTGATAGCACTGACTCAACAACTAATTTAGAACACGAAAAAAGAAACACCGAGGAGATGATAAAGAAAATTGTGATCAAAAAAAGAGAAAGCATTACATTCACAAAGGAACCGAGGCTAGGAAAATTGTCCAGTTAGAATCAGAAAAAAGAAATAAATTATCTTTTAAATATCTCAACGGACAAAGTAACCTTACTGAGCTATCAAAGTCATGCGGAGGCAAAGGTATTCAGTGACAAACTTAATATCTCACAAAAGAACTCAAATTGATAAAGAGAATCAAAAACTGGATGGGAAATAAGACTAGAAGAACAAACGAAGAAACTATGAGGATATACAGGAGTATCAAAGAAAAGAAAACATACAAGTTCGCAATATAATGAAAGAAATGAGATAAAGTAGCAACAGCAGGGAAGATATCGTACAAATAAACCAAGAAATATTGGCTAACGAACGGAGACTTAAACGATAAAGAATCCAAATGTACAAGCAAAGTACGACGTTCCAAAATAATGAAAGCAAATGTTACTCACATTATTGGCGAAAGACGAAGAAAAATGAGAAATCGGATGCAAATGAAACAAAAATTTCCCGGAAAAAACTACGGTAACATCATAACAGTATGTCTAAAATATCCCAGAGTAAGCAATCAAATTCACTAACTCTGACATTGATAAAAATTCAAAGAGGTATCTTCCAGGAATATTCATTACTGACTCTTTTGTTTACTATACCAATAATGCCACTGAATTATATACAAGAAAATACGAAGGAGGCGACCGATAAAGTCACAAGAAAAAATAAATTACCACATATACATTGATATTATGAACAGTTTTGCCAAGAAGGAAAATGAATTAGAAATCCCGATACACACCACTGGAATCTTCAGCCAAGATATAGTAAAAGAATTTGGAATCGAGAATGATTTTGATTCAAAAAAGGGATGGAGAAACAACTGAAGAAACAAAACTGTCAAATCAGGAAAGAATCTGGACACTTGAAGAAATAAAAAAAACTACAAATAACTGGGAATATTAGAAATTGAATTATCAGAAAACGGAAATAAGAAAAATGGAAGAAAAAACCCAGAAGAACAAGAACAATTATAGGAACCAAACTCAGTAATCAAAGGAAAAAGATATCTCGACAGTTGATATAGTAAGATAATCTAGAAACTTCTTCAAATGAATTGAAGATGGGTCGTAGAAAAGGGATATTGAGGCACAAGGCCATAAACGGATTCTATGTGACAGGAAAAGAAGGAGAAATAGAAATCGGCAAAATAGAAAATTGCATGGATGCATCAATTCAGCAACTCAAAAAATATATAAAGAAGAACAAATAGAAATTTATAAGGATTTGGATTAGGGTTAAGGAAATAACCTTGACTTGGAATTATGTAAATAACTGAAATTTCCCCATACTGACGGATGCCGTATGCACAAACGAAAACCTGTCATTGAAAATGAAACACATAATATTCTCTGAGACCTTGAAATACACTCGGACCACATAATCCAAGCCAAAAGACGAGACCAAGTTTTAGTTAACTAGAAGAAAAGAACAGCTTTCATGAAGGCAATGAAATCAAAACAGTTACAAAATTCTTTTTCTGAAAAGGAAGAGTGAAAACTCAAATTTACTGTGAAATATCTGAGAGAGACAGAGAGACAGAGTGTGTGTGTGATTTTAGTACAATAAAAGCAATAATTAGAGAGGTGCCCGTGGTGTAATGGTTATCATCGTAGGAAATCGACACGGCAATACGAGTTCAAATCCTGGACGACACTGATTGCATTTCACATAGCACTAATACCATTGGGAAAGGTATGAATCCAATTATTCTCTCTCCAACTATGGGTAAATAATAGGGCAGACTAGGCTCTTCAGCCTTGGCGAGGCAACTAGTCTAGGAGAAGGAAAACTCTGAGTTAAAACCTGTTAAACTCCACTTAAAAAATTGACCTTGTGTCCTATCCTGCCCGTGCGGAGGGGCTGGGTAAATATGATAAACGCAATAATTAAACAAAAATTATATAAAATGTTGAGAACTCTCTCTCTCTCTCTCTCTCTCTCTCTCACACACACACACACACACACACACACATAAATATATCATCATCATCATCATCATCAAATCGCGCTGACTGCACGGATATCTCAGGCTCTCTCTCCCTCTCTCTCTCTCCCTCTCCTCATCCGTCTCTATCATCCATCGCTCCCGGCTGGTCTTCCAAACTACATCATGGCTCAGCACAGATCTGATGTAAATAACTTCTTGCTGCTCGGTCTACATTGGCACGTCTGTGTGTAGGGGTTTATAGAAGAATGTATTTTATGAGTTCGTCCTTGCTTCACCTGACTCAACATAGTCTGCTTCCAATTTGCAAAGCAAATGCTTTTTCTCATGTCAGCATTCAGACTCTAACTCAGAGCACTTATCAAAAGGAAAAGATTTATTATTGGATTCCCTGAATTGACACTGATTCTTGGTGGAAAAACCAGGGACAGCAGTTTGAACTTAGTCATAATGCACAAATATTACTCTCTGATTGTAGACAGAAGTGTCAATAAATACGTAATATGTTATTTCTGACGAGAAGTATGCTAGTTTTTAAAAGATATTACGTATTAGTTACTTTGAAGGCATGAATGCAGGTTCTAATTGATGGTCTTTTACGAGAGTCTGAGTGGCAACTAATCTTTTCAGAACTGCAGGAATATTCTAGCTGATCTTAACAATGCTCTAGTTTGTACGGTCTTGATCTTTCCTCTGATATCCAGTTCCCTCAGACTTTTTTCTTAGCTTTTGGGAACTGTTCTTAGTGCGCCAACTACAATTGGTATCACCATCACCTCCATGTTCCACAGTTTTTATAGCTCTGTGGCAAGATCAAATTGGTTATCGTTTTGCTTTCTTTCATTTTGACTCTGTCGTCCGCTGGAACAGCAAAATCTTTTAGATGACGTGTTCTTTTCTTCTTGTTAATTCAGTGATCTTTTTGTACGTGAAAGTACCAGAGAATTTTACGAGACTCATTTTCTCGGACAGACTCTGCTTTGTGCATACACCATTTGTTCGTGTGATGAACTTTTAATCTCTTGCATAGTTCCCAGTGAATCATATTTTCTAACCAGTTGTGACTAGTTTTGTATTACTTTTATGCTTGTTTGCTGCAATCATTATGTGATTAACTATATCATCTCTTTTTCCATATAACTTATTCTGTAATGTATTATCAATTTTCTCCTTGATATAATTAGCATTTATGGCCTTATTTTATCCTGCTACAAAAAGAGATTCAGTTTCTCTCTTGAGGTTTCCACTTCTCAGCTATATCCAAGTTCTACTGTGTGCAATATTCAACATTTATCGCTTGAATTATCCATTTGTTGTTATTCTGTTTGTCATTACGTGGGTATTGGTGTTGAATGGCTACTGTAATCAGTCTTTTCTTGCTCTTTTCTGTGTATTCATCGAGTCCTTGAATTGTTGCATCTACGCATTCCTCACTGCTGGCGAGTCCTCTTCTTCCATCTCTTCTTCATAGAAACAGTCGGTTTTTATCATGTATCAGGAGTAAGCCATCAGTGTTTATTCCCTTAATTAGATTTCTGTTGCAGAGTTTGGTTTCGAGAAGTTTTCAAGTTCTTCGAAGGTAATCTTTCCTTATTTTTTCTTTCATCTCTATTTGTTCGATGGTGTCCACTTCCAATATTTCCAAGTACTTGTAATTTTCTTTTTCTCTAAGTGTTTGCATATTTTCCTGGTTTGGTAGTATTATTCCTTCTGTCGTTTCTCTTTACAAATTTTCATTATCAGCATGGTACATTTTTCCATACCAAATTCTATTCCTATATCCTTGATGCATATTCTTATAGTTCTCGGGATTTGTATAAGAGTTTATTGTTCTTTTTCATCTATAAATCTTGATATCAATATACTTAAGATGGATTAACTTTCCCCTTGATTTTGTAAGCCCCTGTACATTTCCTAAGTGTATTATTGAGTGACATCATTGCTATAACGTATAGTTGTGTATTATTATTATTATTATTATTATTACAGTTATCATTAGTTGTAGTAGTTTTTGTAGTAGTTGTAGTAAAAATGATTTTAAGAGAATCAATATTTTCGTCCTTCTTCAAGTGGAAAATACAAATAGCAACATTTATTGCCGATAAGAAAAAAGTAATAACCATAAAAAGAAAAAAGGTTAAATTTGTGGAGATGAAGTTGCTCCAAGCAAGTAATATTGCATCAATGATGAAAGCAAAATTTAGAAAAAATATTCATTAAATCATCTTCTAAAAGTCGATGGACATCTTCGAATTGAATACAACATCAGAATACAAAAGGTTATTAATATTTTATATTTTCCCTTTCTTTAAAGAACTTTTTACTGGCAAAAATACCCATTTACGCCAGGTAAGAAGCTAAAACTTATTGTTTATTCTTATTTATTAATTAAAAACTCACACCGGACGACGACACACAGTAATTGTTATTATAAAAGCTAATACGACATAACGGAAAAGAAAATTTCCAATTATTAATTTATATTATATTATGATGATTATTAATCTCATATTAGAGATTTACTTTCGATGAGAGTTCCTCTTTCTATGCGAGGAAAAGTTTTATTGGTTTAAAACGTATGCATATAAAATCTGGTACCTTTTTTATATTATCATTGCATTGTCTATACAGAATATACATAAAAATTCTTCTCAATTATTGATTTAAGTTCATCTGAATAATCGACTTGTAAAAGATTTCTCTAATATTCCGTCAATAAAGGCGGATCAAAAATTTTGTGCTTTTAAACTGCTCTTCTATTTAAAATCAGTTACATAAATATTTTATCGTATGTGTACTTAGTATATATTCATGGTATGTAGAAAAATGGGTTTAAAATACTTTTATTCACACACACACACACACACGCATATATTTATATAAATATATATATAAGGATCATACAATAAATATCGAAAATATTTTTTAAGGAAAATTAATTTTTTTCATAAATGTAAACTCAGCGCTATTTAAAATTGGTTTTAAGCAAATATCATTTTAATCTCGCAGAAATATTTTTTCAAGCTATTCAAAATGGCGTCAAACCAAAGAGCTTCAGGCTTGAACTGAGCTATCAAACCTTTGGTGGTTGAGAAGTACAAACTATGTGAAATTTACCAAACAACGTGTGATTTGTGTAGAGAAAATTTTTTAGTCAAAAATGTTTACAAATGGGCCAAATCATCTAAAGAACGCCGAAATACTATTCAAGAGGAAGTCAGATTAGGCAGGATTACCATGATGAGCACACCTGAAATGGTGGATTCACTTAATGTGCTCATTGAAAGAAGAATTACAATAAACGACAATTCTGTAGAACAGAGAATTTCTGTGGGTACAGCAAAGTCACTGATTCATTGAATTTCACAAGGTCAATGCTAGGCCTCATACTGCAGCAACAGTGGAAACCATTTGTTGTGAACAGGTTCAATATCCTCCTTACAGTTCCTATCTGGCTCGCTAGGATTTTCACTTGTTTGGCCCCGCCTCAAAGAATTCCTGTATGGAACAAAGTTTCCAAGCGATGATGAAATAAAGAACACCGAGAGCAAATAGCTAAAAACTTAGTCAAAAGATTTCTCTGCTGGAATTATACAAAAGCTTGTTTTTCAATGGGAAAATGTATTCAAAAGAATAAAGACAATATTGAAAAAAGAAGCAAAATTTCATGGATGAAATTTAAGTCGTTACATTGCAAAATTAACATTATCTATTGAATGAATGAGAAAGTGGTGTCTCCAAAATGAAGAATTCTTGATTATATATATATATACACGAACCAAACTGAAAATGTGTCGTTCTTACACAATATATATTAACATCTCTATAAAATTTTTATATTAAAGTTTAGATGCGTTAAAGGACTTCATTTTTTTTTTTTTCAAATCTTTCAAAAAGGTTTTGGCAGGTTTTTATCAGATGCATATGTATATCTGAATATATATATACGTGGTGCATTCAATAAGTGTCCAGACTTTTTTGTACAGGCATTTAAAATTGTCGTGGACTCTTGAAAATTCAGTATGTTATTGCTATACATCTTATGAGATGACTGACAAATTTTTATGATTCCAGGTTCAAATGAACAGCTACAGCAAGAATTGGAATACATCATACTAAAGCCTGATTGCTACAGCTGGTGAATTTCAAAAATGCAATCAGGACGTGAGGAAGAACAATATGCAATAAAATTCTGTTTTAAACTTGGAAAAAATGCTATGCGATGAAAGCTGGATCTACTGCTATGACCCACAGACCAAGAGACAGAGTTCCCAGTGGAAGCATGCTGGCTCTCCCAGACCCAAGAAGGCAGACAGAGCAAATCCACCCACAAACTTTTGATGATCCCTTTTTTTGACAGCACTGGCATGATCTACATGCACTGGGTTCCCACTGGACAGACAGTCAACAAGGAATACTATGTTGAGGTTTTAAGGGAGTTCAGGAAGAAATTCCGTCAGAAGAGGCCAACACTCTTCAAATCGGGTCAGTGGCATTTCCACCAGGACAATTCACCAGTCCATAACTCCATCCTTGTCGCAGACTATTTGACCAAGATGGGCATCACGACAGTTCCTCCCCCACCGTATAGTCCAAACCTTACTCCCTGTGACTTTTGGTTATTCCCTAAGCTCATAGGCTGTCGTTATGAGACAATTGAGGAGATGAAAGAGGCTGTGACGAAGGTCATTGACACGCTCACACAAGCGGACTTCCATGGGGCCTTCCAGAAGTTGGTGGAACGGTACAAGTGCCGGAGGAGATTGCTTCCAAGGGGACTATAGTTTCATGTGTGTACTATCAATAAAAGTGACCATACGAAAAAAATCTGGAAACTTATTTAATGATCCTCGTATATATATATATATATATATATATATATATATATATATTGACGTCTCTGTAACAAACACACACACACACACACACACACACACGTTACAGCCCACATTTTATGCTCCATATAAATCAATATTTTGAAAGAAATTGAAAGAAAAACTTTAAAAACGATTCTAATTGAATATTTCTGTTGCTTATAAATTTCTTTTTCGTCTTTTGCAGGGGGTAATGGGTAAATTCTTGTCTTGATTATCTAAGAATGAAAATAACACTGACATCCAATTTTATCAGATATATTTATTTAGATTACATGAAAATATCTTGAAATACTATAGATTAAATTTATTCAATGAAGTTGCCATTGGTATCAACCATTGCCTCCGGATGATTTTGGAATCTCTGGTAAGCCTTTCCAATAGTCTATTTGATTAAACTGATAAATACTGCTGTTATCTTTGCCTTCAGTTCATCTTTGGTGTTGCACAGTTTTGTTATCTTTCAGTCAACAGTGCCTCACACAGAATAAAAGGAATTGCAATCTGAGGAGTTAAGTGGCTAGATGTTGAGGTGATGTGGTTACAGAAATATTCTCACAGCCAAGACTGGGTTCTCCTGCTTGTGTGGCATTGTACAGAGTCCTCTTGCCAGTCGTATGGTCTTCCAACAGTTACCCCCTAAATCCAGGACAGCACTACCTCCTCTAAGTACTTGATGTAAGCCTCTGTGTTGTGTGTGTCACCATGTGGGAAGATGAATGGAAGCATAACATCACCGTTGTTAGTGACCACCCCAAACACCATGATATGGATTGGGTGTTTGGTTTTTATCAATATGAATATGAACCTGTCCTCAGGTAGGTACCCAAACTTTCAGAAATCTTCGTATTGGAGCTTCCATGTGAATTCCAAATAGTACAGCACGGCGTTTCAAATTTTCTGGAAGAGTGAACTGCGTCATGGTGCTGCTTTCCGTACAGACAGTTTTCAACTGACTCTAGTCAGCGACGTAGTAGACAAAACCTGAAACAAATGTAGTGCATACAGAAATTAGTCATTTTAGATAATGACAATTTACTATAAGAACCTTGTATATTTTCATTAAATGGGAAAATATATTCGTATTTTCAAAGAATTGTTACAAATGATTAAGAAAATCAAAAAAATATTCCATCTCCTTTGTAAGAAAGAGAAAATGCAGCATATTATTTTAGAAATTAAAGAATTATATACTTCAGTGTTTCTGGTGATAGTTACGCAAAGAAAAAGATATTGACATTCTAATTATGGCAGGTTTTTTTCATATATCTGGATCTTAAGGGAATCCCGAGGTTTATAATCAATTGAAGTTCTGACGTTTATATTTGAAAACAAAAATGTTTGACTCGATTGAGAAACACTCTCTACACTAATAAACGATCTGTGGTTATATTAAAATATGGGAACTTTTATCTCGTGTTTTTTATGCTGTCGAGAGTAAATTCCCATGTAAAATAATCACTTCTTAAACGTCTAAACACAGTCATATAATTTTTTTATTCTAAAAACTTTCAACAAAAAGTTCAATTTTTATTTATCCAAGAACAGAATAAATAGTTTAAAGATATTTGAACGTAATTCTCTGGATCTTAAATGTCCGGAAAGATTTTTTCAACAGATTATCAGATTAAGAGCAATCGATTGTTAGTGTTCAGTTGTTGCTATTATTTATTTATTTATTTATTTATTTATTATTATTATTATTATTATTATTATTGCCTTTAACATAAATATCGGGATTATATACGTACAGTGAGACACTAAGTCTCTTTCTCCCTTCTTGTCCCTTTCTCCCTTTTTCTGCTCTTTCTCTCCCTTTCCCTCTTTCTGTATGTATGCATCTATCAATGTATCCGTCTCTATCTCTATCTCTCTCTAACTCTCAATAGTTCAGATTCTTCTCTGCATCAGTTCATGTTGTATCTATCTTTTTCCATTTCCCTTTCTTTTTTTTTTTCTTCCGGTTTTTTTTTCTTCTTCCTGTTTTTAAGTCAAGTTATTTCACTCATTACCATAATAATGGAATTCATTATTCTGTTGAGAGATCATATATATATATATATATATATATATATATATATATATATATATATATATATATATATATATATATATATGTGTGTGTGTGTGTGTGTGTGTGTGTGTAAAATCAGCTTATTTCCATACTAAAAAACGTGTTAATGTTTGTACAAAAACAGCCTCAGGAAGCTATAATTTTTGCGTCTGTATTTATTGACCAATCGGTGCTTTCATTTAGGACGCTGTCTTTTTTTTTAAAAAGTTTCTTTGAAATGGAAGACGATAATATTTGAATTGCATCGCAAGTTTTGAAGGATCAAAATTCAATATAATCTAAGTAATCTTTTCCCTACTAGATCGTTAAAATATATTCTTTAACCAATTCGAATCAATGCTAAATCAATCCACTTTTTAATTTAGAGTATACCAAAATCTTATAAGTTAAACGATAAAATCGATAAAAGCGTTCATTTAAGAAAGTTTTTAATTTTAACATCGTTTAATTGTTTTTCATAAGTGGAAACTTCTTGGGGTTTTTTTTTTTGACAGCTGCTGATAATCAGCAATTTTACACTTACGTATAAGATGTCTAAATATATTTTCCCTCTTCATTGTAACATACTCACACAAAGATCTTTTACACACACAAAATATGTTTTTTTAGATTTAAAACAAGTCAAACTGCAAATTAGCTTTCTTCTTATTGATGCCATATATGGGTATATTAACACTTTAAGTATTATTACCTTTTCTGCTAAGAAAAGATATTGTAACTTTCATCGTTTAGAGTATTCAGACTGTCTTCATCTTTATTGTTATATTCACAATACGCCGGCCGGTGCACCCTTCGGCATTTTTCAGATGTTTCTTGTCAAACTTAAAAAGCCAATATGTAACTTCGAACCGAACCTTTTATTTAATCCTCGAAGGTAGATTCCTGAGTTCGATAAAAAAAAACTGAAGAAGGCTGAAGGATATATCAACTGAAACGTTGTGAATATAATAATAGAGACGAAGACGATAGTCCGAATACTCTAAGCGATAAAAATCATCTTACTTCATCTAAAAAGTTGTCAAATAATTGTAACATTTGTTGTTTATCGACAAACTTCTCACTCAAGTTAAATAAATAAAATTTATTTAATTTGTAGAACTGTGTCTAATTTAAATATTTACACACTTTGCCGATATATATGGTAAAAAATAAATGGAACAGTGGATATACTAAAAAGACAAACAACGGATTCAGTTTAGAATATGCTGTTCTTATTTATTGAAAGAATTTGTTCAACTAAGTAAAATAAGTTTTTTCAAAAGTTTAATAAAAAGAGGAAATAGATTAGAGTGTATAAATGAGAATCGGAAAGAGGGTGGACAGAAGACAGAAAAGGGAAAAGGGGAATAGATCTAGGATTGAGTGATGGTGGTAGGGATTGTTGGTTTTGACTTAATTTCAGTGAGAAAAAAGGATAATATGAGGAAGGGGGAGGTCTTGAGTGGGAGGAACAGAAGGGAAATAAAAAGGGTAATGGTGACATATATGCTGGAGTGGTGGAGGTGAACGATCAGACTCATCCGATCTTGTCAAAAAAATTTTTCATTTCTCGTTTATCATAACAAAATCTCAATTGGGTGATCAATTTATATCTTTAAGCTCCAGAGAAATTTGTATATTATATTTTCTTGTCTGTGTATATACTATTTGCCTCAATGATTAATATCAAGTCGTTTGTACAATTCTAACAAAATCACTTTCCACAACAGATTATTCCTGTACTTTTTCTGGATCAGTTTGTTGTATTTACTTCTTCACATAGTCTTGCTATTTTCATGATTCTTTTCTATTTTGGCTTTAACGTAGTTTGTGCTCATGTTCTGCTATCAAAAACGATTATATCCTTTTATGTTTCCTCTGCATAGCCATCACAAGATCATATCATGGGCAATGTCTTTAGTTTGTCCCCTGAAGTGCGCATCTTGTTTTTTTCATTCCATAATTTGTTTCTTGATTTTATAATTCCTTGATTTTTGTTATTGTTGTTGCAGTTTTTGGACTGTTGAAGGATTAAGCTGTTGCATTTAGTTTCTATTTAACTCTCTCTTCTGTATTCTTCTGTATAGTCCCACAATGACTCATCAACACCATCTTTGATGCTGTTTAATAAGCTTCTTTCTGCTCTTCTTTAAAAATATAGTCTGTCGACGTCATCTTTCTGATGGGAGTCTTCAATTATCTTGTTCTATGGTCCATGTTTCTGAGCTTCTCCCTGACAAATTTATAAAGGGTCTGGAGTATCATACAAAGGAACCTGTCCAGATATTCCTTTAATCAAGTGTCTACTACGATTTCTTTTTTTTTTTTTTTTTTTTTTTTTGTTCATATGAGGCATTTCTTACTTTTCATCCTTCTTTGCTTGATAATATCAGTTTTACAAGTATGCTGAACGTTCTTTCAGATGTTTTTCTGATTTGATAATTCTTTTCTCCTCCTGTTCCCTTTTTTCATTATTGGTATTGCATATTTTTCTACAATATTGGTATTGCACTTTTTTCTTCATTATTGGTTTTGCACTTTTTTTTTTCATTATTGGTATTGCACTTTTTTTCTTCATTATTGGTTTTGCACATTTTTTTCATTACTGGTATTACACATTTTTTTCTTCATTATTGGTATTGCACTTTTTTCTACATTATTGTTATTGAACATTTTTTCTAAATTATTGGTATTGTACATTATTTTTTAATTATTTGTATTGCACTTCTTCTTCATTATGGGTATTGCGCATTTTCTACATTATTGTACATTATTTTTCATTGTAGGTATTGCAGATTTTTCTTCATTATTGGCATTGCACATTTCTCAGTTCCAAATTTCACTGAAAATGCGAACAGTTTGTAATTATGTTTCCGATTCTTTTTTATTTTTCGCAGTCATTTTTCATATCATCCCTATTCATAAAATAGTTTATTTTTCTCGTGGTTTTCTGAATCCGTATCCTATTTTGCATTTTCTTTGGATATAATCTACAAGTATTATTGCTACTAAAAGAAATGGGAATAATAAGTTTTCCAGGAAGATGCCTCTTTGTACTGTAACTTGTATTAATGTTGTCCTTCAGGTATTAAGTCCACTTTTCCGCTTTCCATTGATCTCAGGATGTAGTCCACAATTTGCTTGAAGATTTTCTGACGATTTTATATATTCTATTATCAATGTTTGCGGGGTCATATCGTAAGTCTTCCTGGAATTTTATTCCTCGTTTGTACTTTTCTAAATGTTTTAGTCTGTGTGCCTCGAATTATTTTGCAGCATCCTTTCTATGTCTTTGAAGCAAGTAGATAAATATCTTCCTTTATTTGTGTGGTTAGGATTTTTCATATGACTAAAAGTCACGTTATTGGTCTGTAGTTGTTTAGGATAGTTCCTTTTTGAGGTGCTTTCTAAATTAGATCAATTATTATTATTATTATTATTATTATTGTTGCTGTTGTTGTTGATGATGTTGTTGCTGCTGTTGTTTATAAGGATTAGCATCTTATCCGTGTGTACCAGAAATCCAGGTAGGTTTACAGAATGAAACTAACATGTTTGGAGACATATATGGGTTTGAGAATGTTTCCTCATTTGTCAAACATAACCTAAATGTATGGAAATAGTAAGACTTAACCGCATATGTTAATATTATCACCACCGTAAATGTATGACTTTCACTAATAAATTTACGTTAATAATTGCTAAGAAATCAAGTGGTTTTGTATTGGACTATTAAGATATTAGACTAACTAAAATGATTATTCACATTCAATTAGATATAATAGTTAGGCTGACAGATAGCTCTTTAGCCAAAAATACAAAGCAAGAAAATTATTGCATTGTCGCCTAACTAAGAACAAACAATCCGGACAAAATATAAAATTGTTCAAATCGATAAATCTCTTATGTGTCAGTCAGTGATATTTTTAAACATTTCCAAAATTCCGTCATTTTTTGTTTTTACCGAACGATTTTAACTTTATAAAAAGTCTAATTTCTGAATGTTATTTCTGCTATGCAGATACTTTTTATCAGTCGGAAAAAGCTGAAAAAAATTAGAATGACTTTTTTTCATTGACATCTATATATTCTAATTACTGAACTTTTCAAAAATCTATTTCAGCATATTTTTCGATTTTCTTGAGAAAAAAAGTATCTTTTAGATAATCAATTGTTGTGGCTTAATGATTTTTTTCCTAATTAGAATATATAGATGTCAATGAAAAGAAGTTGTTCTAATTTTTTTCATTTTTTTCCGACAGATAAAAAGTAATTCAGAATACAATACCAAATATCATTACATGTTCAAATCAAGTAAAGCTTCTTAGGGTTTTTTTGCTTTGTTTTAGGGAGAGGTTTGTTTTTTTTTTTTTTTTTTGTTTTTTTTTGAGGGGTTGTCAAATTAATTCAATTTAGGATCTGCAGGTGTTTGGGAGAAAATTTCAAGTTTTTCTTTTTTTCAATTTTTTTTTCTTATTTTATTGTAGTTGTGCATTCATAGTTTTGCTCGCAGGTGCATTGGTGGCAAAGATTTTCTATGGCCACTTAGGAAAGTATTGAGTTAAATTTTACTCAGAACAGTGAGAGAAAAAAAATGAAAGAAAGAAAGAGAGAGAGAGAGAGAGAGAGTGGAATACACTTCTCTTTCTCATTGTTCTTTTCTTTGTATCTTGACACACACACTTTTACACACATTCTTTTATTAAATATTCATGTAAAACAAATATGATGAACAGCAATTACAAAACACATTCATGGACACACAGATAAGTTCATACACATACACAAAAATACGTACTTTTTTGCCTGATTGTAAATATAAAAAGCATACATAACACACATGGTGTCAATTAGATGTTGCTAAGGCGGATAGCGATTTTATCAAAGAACATTGGCATGGAACTTCTATTTCAAAGTCCATCATCTTTAATGAACACTTTAGCAGCTTTTTACAATATACATTTCTTTTTTAGATGATCCAACATAAAAGAAAGGCAGTTTTATTTAATCATGTTGAAATCGCGTGAAGTCGTGTGAGAAAACATTTTTCCTGCTTCTCCCAGGTTTTGGGATTTTCATTGATTTATATCAGTTATTATTTATTCATTATTATTTACAAATTATATATATATATATGGAATTATTTATCAATTCCTTTCATTTTTACTAATGCCGATAAACCAACACACATTGAATAAAATGGTCACCAAATCGAATGAAATGATAACTTATTTTGAGGTCATTGATAAATAAGAATAAAAAAGAATGAATTTCAGAATGAACTGATATCACTGAATAACGGTTGGTAGCTCCCCACAACACTCTCATCTCAACACACTCACACACACACACACACACACACATATATATATATATACTTGCGCCTTGCAAAGGCGTAGACTGCTATCAATAGGCTATCGATCATATGAAAGTCTGATCTATCCGATAAACCAAAACGGGATTTCATTCAAGCAAGGGTTGTGTCAATACTACTGTACAGATGCACCACGTGAACGCTGACAAAACACATCGAGAATTGCACAAAAATGACACGAGCTATACTGAACAAATCCTAGAAGCAACCCCCCATGAAACAACATTTGTACGGCCACTTACTTCCCATCTCAAAATATATCCATGTGGGACACAGCCTAAGAAGCAAGAACGAACTCATAAGTTACGATCTGCAATGGAACCTTTCATATAGACGTGACAGTGTTGGTCGAACTGAAAAAAAACTTAACTATAACAGCTCCGCGCGGACTCAGGATATAGTTTAGAAGATCTAAAAGTAGCGATGGATGATAGGGACAGATGGAAAGAGATATATATGTACATATATATATATATATATATATATATATATATATATATATATCAAATTACATGATATTGTTTATATATAGAAATATATTCATATATATATAATATAAATATATTATATTACATTATATATATATATTATATGTATCTATCTGTGACCCTGGATTTCATGCAATAAGCAATCCTCGGACGATTGCTGATTGCATGAAACCCAGTGTAACAGACAGTACCATGTAATATATATATATATATATATGCTCTGTCGTTGATATTGAGCATTAGTTAACAATGCTGCAACATTTGGTCCTTTAACTCACCAAGTGAGCTAGCAAGAACCACAATCCTCTTATATATATATATATATATATATATATATATATATATATATATATATATATATATCTTCCCGATACATCTCAGCTATAGGTAAAAATGAGATAACATTCGAGCTTATTGGGCTCTGAAACAGTCTAGGAGCAGAGCAACTCATAATCGAAACCCTGTGGCTAGTACATCATCCAGTATCACAGAATTAGACCCATCGATTACAAACTTTGGACAAGACTTTTGTTTTTTCAGAAGACCGAGACAAAGAGATGATGATAATGACTCATCCTGAACGTTTTCGCTTTCTTTGGAATCTCGTTATTTTTTAAACATTATTTACAGGTTCGTAAAACGTAATTTTGTTCAGTTTTTTTAATTATTAATTATTAATTCTGATTTTATAATTTGATGATTTTTTTAGCCTTATTAATTCATATAATATAAATAACAATGGTCACTAACAATTTTGGCTGCTACTGAAGAAGGGAAAAGTGAAATATTTTCTATACTTTGATGCCTGATGATCAATGTATATAAAAGTGAAAGGGAAAAATATTATCATGATATCAATATCATAAAAACAAGCAAATTATTTGTTCACTTAAGAAATTTTCTTATGACTAAAATTCTCCTCATAATTTTCATCATTATTATTATTTGTATAATAATAAATAGTACAGAAATTAGTGAGAAGATAATAATAATAATAATAATAATAATAATAATAATAATAATAATAAGAAGAAGAAGAAGAAGAAGAAGAAGAAGAAGAAGAAGAAGAAGAAGAAAGGTTTCTGGCAGTGACCTTATCAAAGGAATAAATACTTGGGCTGTACCACTCGTTGGATACACGGGGCCCTTTCTCAAGTGGACCTGAGATGAACTTAGATAAATGGACCAAAGAACTAGAAAAATGATGACCATGCACAAGGCATTACATCCCAGAGACGACGTTGACAGACTATATGTACCAAGCAAAGAGGGAAGAATAGGACTTGCCAGCATTGAAGACAGCGTTGATACATCGATACAACGACTCAAAGACTACATAGAAAAATACGAAGGGGGACTCATTACAGCCATCAGAAACAATACTGACAACCCGATAGATAACAGAATCACAACAGCTAAGAAACAAAAACGGGAAGGAAAACAACTCCATGGGCATTTCAAACGACTAATAAACAACATCTCACACGACAAAACCTGGACATGGCAAAGAAAAGGAAACTTTAAGAGAGAACCAGAATCTCTCCTAATGGCAGCGCAAAACGGCGCCATAAGAACTAATCATATCAAGGCGAGGATAGATAAGACACAACAAAATAGCAAATGCGGTGACAGAGATGAAACCCTCAATCGCATAATAAGTGAATGCAGAAAATTGGCACAGAAGGAGTACAAGGCTAGACACGATTGGGTGGGCAAGGTGATCCACTAGGAAATGTGCAAGAAATCTAAATTTGACCATGCCAACAAATGGTATATGCACAACCCAGCACCTCTCCTAGAAAATAACACACACAAACTCCTATGGTACTTTGACATAAAAACGGATCACCTAATCTCGGCCAGAATACCAGATCTTATAATAATCAACAACAAAAAAAAAAGAAAATCTGCAAAATTGTCGACTCTGCTGTCCCGGCAGACCGAAGAATAAAACTGAAAGAATGTGAAAAAAGAAATAAGTACCCCGACCTTGCTAGAGAATTGAAAAAACTATGAAACATGAAGGTGACAATTATATCAATTGTGATTGGTGCTTTTGGCACGGTAACTAAAGGATTATTAAAGGGACTGGAGGATTTGGAAGTTAGCAGCTGAGTGGAGACTATTCAAACAGCAGCATTATTGAAAACTGCCAGAATACTGAGAAGAGTCCTGGAGACTTGAGGAGACTTGCTGTCACTCAATCTCCAGTGAAAGACCATCAGCTAACGCTGATGAGAAAAACTATGATGAGTAAATAATAATAATAATAATAATAATAATTATGAGAAGAAGAAGAAGAAGAAGAAGAAGAAGAAGAAGAAGAAGAAGAAGAAGAAGAAGAAGAAGAAACGGGTCACCTAATCTCAGCCAGACGACCAGACCATATAATAATCAACAACAAAAAGAGAACTTGCAAAATTATGGACTTTTGCTGTCCCAGCTAACCACAAAGTAAAATTGAAAAAAAGTTAAAAGAAGGATAAATACCTTGATCTTACAAGGGAATTGAATAAACTGTGGAACATGAAAGTGACGTTTATACCAACTGTAATTGGTGCTCTTGGTACAGTCACCAAAGTATAATTAAAGGAACTGGAGGACTTAGAAATAAGAGGACGAGTGGAGACTATCCAAACGACTGCATTATTTAGATCAGCCAGAATAATGAGAAGAGTCTTTGAGACTTGAGGAAACTTCCTCTCACTCAAACTCCAGTGTTATATCATTAGCCAAGAGATTTATAATTATTATTATTATTATTATTATTATTAATCTCTTCTCATAGCTGCATAAAACAACGCCATAAGGACTAATTATATCAAAGCAACTATAGATAAGACCCAACAAAATAGTAAAGGTTGTTTTGTGGCGATAGAAAGGAAATGATCATTCACATGAAAAGCGAATGCAGCAAATTAGCACAAAGAGAGTATAAGACTAGACATGACTAGGTGAGAAGGTGATCCACTGGGAATTGGGTAAAAAGTTTAAATTTGACCACATGAGCAAATCGTATAAGCTTAACCCAGAATCCGCCCTGGAAAATTAGACGCACAAACTTCTCTGAGATTTTAAGGTACAAATGGATCACTTAATCTCGGCCAGACGACCAGACTCAGTAATAGTTAACAAAAAAGAAAAGAAAACCAGCCGAATTGTGAACTTTGCCGTCCCGGCAGACCCCAGAGTAAAATTAAAAGAAAGCAGAAAGTAAGATTAGTACCTAGACCGAGCAGGAAAACTGAAAAGAAATTATGGAACATGAAAATGACGGTGATACCAAATGTAAGTGGCGCACTCGGTACAGTCACCAAAGGATTGGTACAGGGACTGGGGAACTTAGAAATAAAAGCCATCCAAACAACAGCATTGAGATCTGCCAGAATGCTGAGAAGAGTCCTGGAGATTCCAATGAAAGACCATCAGCTATCGTCGGTGTGATAAACTCTGAAATGAGTCAAATATTAATGATAATAATAATAAGTGGAGATGAAAGAAAAAAATTTAAAAAATAACAAAATGAGTAAACCATGCTAGAAAACTTCTTTAAATCAAGTTCTGCAGCAAGAATCTGATGAAAAAATAAAAACGTGGGCCGTCCCCTTTGTAAGATAATGGGGATAATTCTTGAAATTGACGAGGGAAGAACTTTGATAAATGAAACAGAACAGAGTATAAGAAAGCTAATGATGATGCGTAAAGCCTTATATCGGAGAGATGACATAGTTATGTTATATGTGTCAAGAATTGAAGGAAGAGGACTCACCAGCATTGAATATAGCTTAGATGCATCATTATGACTACTCGAAGATTATTTTAAAAAGAAAAGAAATACTAATTACAGCTAAAAGAAACAGCACATACAACATAAAAATCAACAGAACAAGTACAAAACAGAAATAGGAAGAAAAATAACTATATGGATATTTCAAGCGACAAACTGACGAAATCTCACAAGACAAGACATAAACATGGCTAAGAAAGGTAAATCTTAAGAGAGAAACTGAATCTCTTCCAAAGAGCAGCACAAATGATTTATACACAAACCAGAATCACTCTTGGAGAATGAGACACACACATTTCTTCGGGATTCTGAAATACAAGCAGATCATCTCACCCCAGCCAGAAGACCAGTCTTTGTGATAATTACCAAAAAAAAAAAAAAAACGAACCTGCTAAACAGTGGACTTTACCGTCCCGATGAACTATATAGAGAAAATCAAAGAAAACAAAAAGAGAGACAAGTACTTGGACGTTGCCAGAGAACTAAAAAAGCTGTGGAAAATGAATGTGACGGTGATACTTATAACGATTGGTGCACTCGGAACGATCCCCAAAGGCTTGATGGAACTGAAAGAGATGGAAATTCGAGAACGAACCGAGATCATTCAAACAACGGTATTGCTAAGATCGACCAGAATACTGAGGAGAATTCAGGAGACTTGAAGAAACTCAGATTCCAGTAGGAGCCCATCAGCTAACGCTATTGGGAAAAACTTGCTAAAAATATATAATCTCCACAGGCGAACTCGGTGACTTTTTAAATAAGTTATTGGAATCAATTGAGCTACCTTTGTAGTTGTTCTGAATGAACAAGGTATCATCATCTTTCATCTTACAAACGAAACAAAAATAACATGTGATTCCTTTAAATTGATTTTATGCAATATACAATAATGCTTTCATTACTTTTATAACTTTCTTAAGTTCAGAATGTTTGATAACTTTAAGTAGCGATTACTAAAATAAATTTGGTGATTTGAAATATCTGATATTTAGTTAATTTTTATTCGAGACAACATAATGAAAGTGTAGCCTGAGAAATGCTCTATTGTCCGATTTACTTTTGTCTTAAAAATATTCCAGTGCAACTCAATCATCTATACACTTAAAATATTGAAGATTCTTAACTTGTATAATGTTACGTGCTAGAACAGCACCGGATGTGAGTCTACGCCAAAAGATTATCAGCAAAATACTATTCTTTCTTTGAATGGCATATCAACTTTCGTGATTTATTTAATGCCAAATATATTCTCGTAGAATGACAGCTGTGTAACTATTTAATCAATATCTGAGAAGATACAGAGATTCCCTATCATTCCCAAGGATATTTGTCCGAAATTGAACGCAAAAGCGCATCATATTTTGCGGCTTCAGTTGAGTATTTTAGCTATTATCCTACAGAATAATATATCGAAAAACGAGAGTATAGCTGCAGTGATTTTAACTAATCAAATTTAGTACTTTTAATTATTTTAATTAGTTAAAAACATCAATATAAACTAATTTTATGATATTTTTGTTAAAATATTGAGCTTGTTTACTGCATCATAGTAAAATAAATAAATAAATGAAATAAAAAATCCAACTCCTTCTAGGCAACTTAAAAATCTTTAAATAAAAATGAACGAATTCATAGATTTTGCAACTGATTAGACTGATCTGTACAATTTTTCACTATCAGTCAGATTGAGTGATTCTGATAAATTGTCTTAATTATTGTGAAAAGATGTCAAAATTTCATAATTAAATAATCAAATTAATAATTGTCTAATTACTAATTCAATGAGAAAACAAAATCAATAATTTCTATAGATTTGTTTCAGTTCCATTTTGCAAATATTAAATACAGTAAAGCAACTGTACATTCGTTCTTGGTTTGTAGAAAAAAAGTCGCAAGATTGAATCTGGTAATTTAAAACTCAAAGAAATAATAGAAATATAAAGAGATGTTGAAAAAAGATCATATTTATGAAAAGGTGATCAAATTAAGAATTAGTATTTTTATATTGAATTTTATTTGAACGGTTTAAATAAACAATATACGAATTAGAATAACAAATAAATTTCATCGTTTGAATTTTTCTCTTTTTTAGTCGGGCAGGTAAATTCAACAAACCTTCATAGGTATAAAACTTTAGCTACTTAACATCAACAATCAATCAGCATACTTTATATTTTGATAATTTTGCTATTGTAAGATGATTTCCTCCGTTCATCAGGCAAAAATAGTTTAATAATCTTTCATTAGGCTAATTAACTAGACATATAAAAATACAGCAGATTATTCACTGATGAAATTTGTGGATAAAAATGAACGATATTTACTTGGTTTCTTCAAACTTTTTCACCACTTTCTTTTTTACATATCTCTATTGTCTGCGTCAAGATTTTGGGGATCCGGTGACACTATGCTTAAAACATTTCGTCAATAAGTTTAAATTAATATGGGTACAATCATTGCAATATTACAACCGATATTTCTGGCTGAGCGCTATTTTACAATACACCATAAGCCCAAATGCAGCAAAGCAAGTGAAAAATTAAAGGAACGTGATAAAATATTTCAGTGATCAATGACCCAAACCCCTTTAATTTGAGTTTCTCTCTTAGGCAAATTGTTGTTTAGACTGATATGTAGATTTTAGGTTGCTTACCCCCAGCTACTAGTACTGATGACTGAATATGCTTATCACTGTTTAACATCAGTAATCAGCAGGGAACTTGTGATTTTCTGTTGGTACTTGACTGTAAGCCTAATCTTATGGTAATGTAATTCTTCTTTTACAAGGTGGCAGCACTTTCTTCTGCGACCAAAAGAAATGTTTATATTTATTTTAGTGATATGACTACATTTTTAAAAATTATTTAAACTTTTTATCTTAAGATCTCACGACTAAGACCTTGGTGACTTTGTTTTTTTTATATATTCTCAAAATATTTCAATTATTAAAAACTTATGTTTGGAATTTATTTTGCTATGTAATTTTAATTTAAACTTGAACGTTAGAATTTTACTTACTGGACCAACCACGGATAAGTGAAATCATGGTTGGCGATTCCGTGTATAAGAAGATCCTACTCTATATTCCCTGTCTCAATACTATAAAATTCAATTTCCATATTTTCAAAAAATCAAATGAAGCGTTGATATTTATGATAAAAATGTTTCATAATTATAAGATCATTAATTTATTCATTGGTGATTGAATATTTTAGAGATTCTTGAGAATAAGAAACTATTAACGTCTGAGATGACTAAACCTTTAACGATACAAGGATATTTGGTTCGCAAGAAGCTGATGAGAATGATAAAGCCTTGAAATTTCTTTATCCAATGCAGACGTTGTCAGTTAATTTCACCAAATCAACTTGTAGTCCTACAACAAAACGATTCATAGAAACGAAGCGGGAAAGCAGAATTTCTTTCTGCATCATTCAATATGGGACTCATTTCTGGAAATCACATTCAAGAAGGAACATTTAGTCTACACGAGAGAAAATTATGTTTAGTGAATCGAAAACTACTTCAGATCAAGTCACCATGTTTTGTATTCCGTAAGAAATCACATAAAGTATTTAGTTCAATCAACCAATACATACATACACATATATACACAAACATTCATGAGCTTTGCACTTGTAGGCATATACACGCACATGCACACATATACACACAAATTGCCCAGTTATCTGGGGCTGTAGAATACACAGACTGCTTCTCTACAGAGAAGTAAGACCCTCCGACCGAGTGTCCTGGATATGACACTAAACAACCTGATGGTGAGGTTCCAATGATACTGGGGCTTTGGGGAATGCGGAGTAACCCTTCATTGCCATCTCTCCCAGGTCCAATCTGGCCCGGATACAGCTCTATCTATGGGTTAAATAGAACTAATCTGCATACTAATGCTAAACTGAATTGTTTGAAATGGAACTGTTTTTGACATTGAAACTGTATTTACACTAAACTGAATTGTTTGATATAGAACTGCTTTGATTTTTAACTGTGTAAACAAAATCTATACTTATACTAAACTAAATTGGCTGGGTTAAAACTGTTTGAATAAACTGAATAACTTGGAATAGAAATGTTTTTGACATATAAACAGTGTACTCATGATAAACTGAATTTTTTTAAAAATAGAATTGTTTATTTGTATAAAAATGTATTTGGCGTTGAATAACCTACAGAGGTTGATATGCCATAAAACCTAAACAACCAACCAATATATAGACAAAATGTATTAAAAATCTAATATGTACAAGATTATAATAACTAGCTGAAACACACTGTACGGGAAATGTTTTAAGTCAGGCAAAATTAATATAAATTTATCCGTTCTACATTTTATTGTAGCAATAGACAAAAACGTAACATTCAGCCTACTTTATACGGTTAAAGAAAAAGATAATGATTTAGTTTAGCTAAACTGACAGACACAAAGTTAGGATGTTGTTTAATATTATTCTTACTCTGTAAATGAAACATCTGCTTAAAAAGATTTTAACTTTTCAAAAACTAATATGTATATATATATATATATATATATGCGTGCGTACGCGTACGTGTGCATGTGTGTACATGTATATCGGTGTTGGTGTGCGTCTATATGTGTGTGTGTGTGTGTGTGTGTGTGTGTGTGTGTGTGTGTGTGTGTGTGTGGTCGATGGTCTCATTCGTAACATTAAAAAATTTGTTGACCATAAATCTTACAGTCGTCATTTCATGCAATGAAAGATGACAGAGAAAAAGACACTTAGTAAATTATTATAAGATTTTTTTTTATTTTTTACGTTATATTTTTATCATTTTTCAATTTATTCAATATTGCTTATTTATCTCGAATCAGAAAAAAAAAATGAAAATGTTTCCAGATTGAAATTTACAGTATTAAAAATTATTTCAAATTATTTGGTTTATTTTAAATGCCAGTTGCAAAAGAACTTCTTAGATATTAGATTTTAAGGTGTTAGCCAATAACTTCAAAATCACTTATTATATTTCTTTATATGCATGATGAATTAAAACGTAAAATGTTTCAATGCTTTCTTGCAAGAAATGGTTCTAAATAAAACCCTCATCTTTTAGCATTTTTTGGTTATTTCTTTTACTCTCAATTACTCTAAAAATCTCTACAAAAACTAATGTTTTGCTATGACATTTTATTTAAATAAGACAGCTTTATTTCTCATTAGAAATCCAAACTTCAAAAAAGAAGGAAAAAGAATAACACATCGTAAATCTTTTAAAAACAACACAATAATTAAGAAAACTGAATCAAAAAAACTAAAGTCTATACACATTTAGAGATTTGTTTTTAGGGCAATGAAATATGACCATGCAACAGAATTACATATAAGGTAAATTATATGAATAAAATCATGCTGCTGGGAATAAACTGATATTCATCCAACCTCCCACCAAATTTATTGTTTTCTTCTTCTTCTTCTTCTTCTTCTTCTTCTTCTTCTTCTTCTTCTTCTTCTTCTTCTTCTTCTTCTTCTTCTTCTTCTTCAGTTTATTTTGGAGCACACAAAAAGTTCTTAAGAGGTTTTTTTTTTAAAAACTGGCTGGTCTCTGGGTGCCTTCCTTCCATGCAATACCAGCTTGGCAGAGCTGAGTTCACTGTTTGACGCCTGAGGCGCCCCAAAATTGTTTACTGTCGACGAGAAATACATTTTTGACGGTCTTGCATGAGTCTCGATACATGCAAGCCATCCACATCCCCCCTACACACACCATAAAATGACCTTGTGTCAAATCCGGCCAAGTGGGAGCTTGGATGAATATCAAACACTTGATCGTTAGGTTCTTGTAATAACTGTTTATATCAATGCTTCTATTTTTAGAATTGCTGAAGTTAATTAATATCTACTTTCTCCCATAAATCTCGAGATTTTAGATGAGTAAAGATAGAGTTCAACGCTAACCCCATAAAATTACCTTTCTGTTGCAAACTGAACTGAAAATAGTTTTATTCTTTAAGTTAGAATATTTTCTGCCGTTTGTTGGGTCGCAGTAATACATATATATGGGTATGTCATCAGCCAGACGTAAAGTTAATTTGGTTTCGATCCCGACTTAGAGCGTCTCACATGTCTAGTCACACTGAAGAGTTGCGAAACAGTCTGTCTGTGGATGACAATATATACGCTCTCCCACCCCTGGGGGTGGGGTTGAGCCCACTGGCGAAGCAATTAATGGCTGCCACTCGCGTAATGCAAAGCTCTTCTACTGAATTGAGCACTCCGGCATCCGATGGCGCAAAATATAAACAAACGAAATTTGATACATATGTGTTAATTCCCAGGCTTGGTGAAGTAAAGTTAGGCGGGTTTTGATCCCGGCTTTATTAATACAATCATTTGATTTTCTTGATAAAATGAAGTATAAAATGTTTTAAAAAGTTGTACAAAGGTTAAGAAATTTAATTTGTATCCAGTTTTACTTTTGTTTTTTCTTCTGTCAGTAGAAATTCTATTTTTTTATTTGAGAACTTCCAATTTTCTTTCTATCGCTTAATTTAATGCCTTATTTCCCTTCTGATTTACTTGAATAGTAAAAGTCAGTAGTTTTTTCTCGTGTTTATATTTTCAAATCATTCAGATGCCTATTCCAATTCTTTTGATTAGGTTTAAGTAATTTTGCTGATATTGAATTTTAAATGTGTTATTCCTGTTTTATTTCTCATCCTGTTTTGGAATTTTTTTTTGCGTGTCCTTTTTCCAAGGATTGATTCTTTTTGTAACTAAGATTCGTCCTTTTATATCTAAAGAGGTTCAATTGACCTCTCGCCTGCTGATGTCCAATGTACTTGTTTTCATATATTCGTAAAAAGTTATGTGACAAAAAACATTTATTATTGTTGTATTCAATAAATTATTCATGATATAGAAATATAAAGTTGCCTTTAATGATCCAAAGGATGTAGAGTTACGTTGTCAGTCTTCACGTCTATCTTAGGGAATGTATTCGATATTTATGTTCTCGGTAAGAACGTAAATATCAAATATCAAATGTAAATAAGACTGAATTATCTCTTTTCAACATACATTTCAGTATTTTATTAACTTTCTCCGTTTTAGATCTGACTTTTACCTTTCTATGTTCCGTTAGGATGGAAGTTTTCTGACATTATTTTCTCGAAATTGTTGATTTCATTCTTTTAGTCCTTAATTAGATTTCTTATATCCAATTAAAATGGTAGTTCCTTTTTTTTTGTCAGTTTCCTAATCATTATTCATTTACTACTTCTTCCTATCAGAATATGGGCTGAAAAGTTTATCCGGCTGAAAAGTTTAGTGCCAGAAAGTACATACGATGACATCATATCTGCAGTTGATGATTTTTGGTCGGTGAAATCCAAGCACTGCAACACCGATAGCAGTCGTGTGTGGATTACAAGAGAGCACTATGTTGAAAAAAATCACATTTGGTTAGATTTCATGAGAGTACTTTGGTTAGCCTATGAACTTATCAGCCGATCCTCGTATAGTTTTTGATATGATTTTTCGTTTTGCAGGCGACTTTACACAATACATATTTCTCAGTTTATATTCAAACAACTATCATTCTTCAAGATTTCTTATACAAAACGTTTTTCAAGTCCCCTATTTCGATTGTTATTTTGGGTACAACACAAGGTCAAACAGGATTTTAATTGCAGTGGGAAAATTCTGTGGCCTTCCTTGAAAATCAGAATACAAAATCCATTTACCAGGGCTTGATCCGTTTTTATCACTAAATACAGAACAGATTCTGGTTTGTACCTCTATTATTGTTTTTCTATTGTCAAATTTCAGGATTTTGCACTGTTCCCAGGGGATCACCTTCCTTGTAAACATATATTCACAGATATTCATTAATAGAGACAAGTTGTGAAATATACATATAGTGTGTGCGTTTGTGTGTGTCTTTTTAGCTACTTTTTACCGAGATGCAGTGGTCTAACAACTAAAACTGCAGAAAATGAAATCAGGTTCAAACCTCGGCTCCGACAGTTTTCCTTCATTTTGCAATAATGAGCTTGGGATTGCATGAATCCACCCTTCTTGCTAACAGTGGCCATATAACAAGGAAATTTTTGCTCTTTAACATTTTTAAAATGAATCTATATTTGGGGTTCGATAATTTGTGAACCTATTACATGTTGCTTGGAGAGGTGACTGTTAACCAAGTAAGCTTTATTGCCCAGAGAGATATCAATGAAGAAATATTATATATCATGACTGCCTAACTAACAAATAGGTTATGGGAAACACCCATTAATGCAATTATTTTAAGTTAAAATTGACCAATGCTAACCAGAAAGAGTCATACAGAATTTCACATACTTTTGTATAGCCGTATTTTATTAGACTTTTGCACTCTTGCTTTAACAAATGATTTCTTTAGGGAAATAACCGCAGAAAAAATTTTTTTTCTCTTGACTTCTTTTATCAAAATAAAAATTAAACAATATTCTCGGTTTCGAAAAAAATACAATGAACTGCTTATTCATACTGGCACTTTTTCAGTTCTGGTATGAATTATGGAGCAACATTCATGTATATTTTTGTACCGAGATTATTACTGGTGTCGTAAAAGACATTATTATTTGTTTGTTTATAGTTTATGGAATTGTGATAGTTGATTGTTTCATAAACCAAAAAGAATATTGTTCAGTTTGCTCCGGGCAAGAACAAGAGAAAATTAAAAGTAACTCAGAGAAAAAAGAAAGACAAAAAGAAAAACAAGAAGTTTGGAGAATTTTGGTAAACTTTTTTCTGTACTAAATTGAAAAGTTAAAAATGTCACTGGTATTTAATCAAATCAAATTGAATAAAATTATGACTGAAAAACTTTTTTTTGTTCATGTGCATCGCAAAACAATGAAATTATATTTACTGCAAAAATTTGTATTAATTTTTTAATTGTTAGCAGTAAAAACAAAATGATTTCATTAAATTTCCATTTGTTGTATATGATACTAATGTAAAAAGTGGTATTATTATGTTTTAACATGCTCATGTTCCCACACGCGTGCACACACACACACACACACACACACACACACACACAAATTCACACGCATATATGTATATTTGGTAAAGTAGACCAAAGTAAACACACTCCAGAAAAATGGAACAGCGACCCCTATATAAACCAGCTTGACCAACCAAAAGTCATTTATGCTGGAAACAAGAGTGAGTTCAAGTCTCATTGTATACCCCATTAAAAAGGCCTTGTGCCACGTATGTTCTCTGGCAAAAGCAACAAGCTGGAAACATACATATATATAACACACATTTAAGAACAAAATGAATAAATTCAAAACATACAAATCTGTTCGTGGACCTTCTTATTTTAATATATATATATATATATATATATATATATATATATATATATATAATGAAAAGACATAGGGAATTTTCTGAATGAATATTGTTTGTTTTCAAATGATTTCTTATAGTGCTCATAAAAGACGATTTCTTCTTTCCAAAATAGTTTGTAGTAAACAATCCACAAAACCGCTTAAGAAAATATGACTGTATTTAATTAATTTTTTTGTATTAAATTCTTGACATTATTCTCACTTATTACTAGCAATAAAAAATGAATGAAGAAATTCTAAATATTGCTTTATTTTTATGTCAGAAAAAATAATTACGTGTCGTGGACAGTGAAAATGAATTTGTCCAAAGTTCATCGAATGCATTTTTTCATGAAATATCATTAGTGTGTTTGCAAATAGGCATTCGAAAAGACAGATGAATTTTTGGATAAAACATAAAATCATTTAGGAAGTATAGAAAATTGTAAATTGTTTTCTTTGCCAAAAATTTCCATTTTCTCCATTGTATTTTCATCACGTCTCAACCCATGTCGGTATCTAAAACGTGCGTTGTTGTGAGTGTGGCACGATACTCGTGATCTTGGCTCCGATGACACAGATAAAGGGTTGAGTGAAAGATGACTGCTATGTTCAGAATCAGATCAAGTTCCTCACGTAAACTTTCGGCGGGAAACAAACAAAAGCCTTGTCAGTAAAAACGAATAAAGTCAATAGTGCGTATATCTAAGCAATTGTTTACAGCCCAAAACGATGTCAAAGAAAATAACTAGCTTTTCTTTTATACATTTTTTACTAAGTAACGTTTGTCGAAAAAAAATTTCTAGAATCTCAAGTAATGAACATCAATAAATTTTCTGTTATTTTGATAAAGATAATAAAACATATCTACAAATTGTAAAGTAATATAAAATCCAAAAATGAAAATAAAATCTTTGGCGGACGGGGAGAGACTATCCAAATGACAGTATTGCTAAGAACGGCCAGAATCCTGAGACGAGTCCTGGAGACTTGAGGAGACTTGCTGTCACAAAAACTCCAGTGAAAAACCATCAGCTAATACTGATGTGAAAAACTCTTAAGGAGTAAATAATAATAATAATAATAATAACAATTAGTAGTAGTAGCGGTGGTAGTGGTAGTAAGTGTAGTAGTAGTAGTTTAATTCTTGAGAGTTTTTGCCACCAACTGTAATTGGTATTCTCAACTTGAATCAAATCTTTCCAGATCTGCAAGATTTGGTATCTGATCTGATTTTAAAAGGGTTGTCGTCTTGGTGATCTCGATTCTTTGTTCTGATCTCGTTTACCCAATCTCTTTTACTGGTTTCCAACTCCAAGTTATATCATTGTCATCTTCATAGTCCACAACTTTTTCTATTCTTTAGCTAGGTCCAGGTATTTGTCCAGTTTTTCACCTTCTTTCATTTTATCTATGTGGCCCGTTGAAACGACAAAATCAGCTCATTATTATTTAAAACAAAAATTTGGACTCCTGGCTTGGTTTGAGTGATCCGTTTCTATCTTGAAGTCCCCAAGAATCTCTTGTTTCAGTCTCTCGGACAGATTCTGGTTTGTGCATATACTATTTGTAAGTACGGTGAAATTTTAGTCTTTTGCACAATTACCAGTTGATTATCGTTCTTACTCAAACGGATCTGTTCTTTTATTCCTTTTGTGCTAATTTGCTGCAATTGCAAATTATGTGATTAACTGTTTCATCTCAATTACCACATAGTCTACACTTGCTATTTTCGTGCGTATCATTATTTTCTGCTTTTTGTTTGTAGATTTTTTTTTTTTTTTTGCTATTTATAGACATCCAGTTTCTCTTTTTATTTTGCGTGTAATTTTCATAGTTTAGTGTTTGAAGTCGCCATACAATTGCTTTTCCACCCCTTTCTGTTTTCTGTATTGTTTTATCGTTGTTTTCCTGTTGTTATTGTTGTTACTTGCAGCTCTACTAAACTTCTCTTTGTAGTTGCGTATAAATTCTTCGAGTCACTAAATTGCTGAATGCACACAATCTTTTATGCTGTGTATCCTCGTCCTCCTCCTTTTCTTATTACAAAATGTATATCTATATAATTCCAAGTGGGTAAGGCCTCGCACGTCATCAATTTCCTTGTCCTATGGTCTATATGCTTGAGTATTTCCTTTGCCCAGTTTAAGAAGGGCCCAGAGTATCTTACGAGGGAGACATCCCAAGTATTCATTCGTCTGATAAGATTTCTTTATCAAAGTTTGGATTCGAGGAAATTTCTTCTTCTGAGGTTCTTTTTTTTAAATTTTTTCTTACATCTCCGTTTGCTTGATGGTATCTGATCATATTCCCAGGTATTTCTTATTTTCTTCTCGAGGTGTTCCAGTGCTTTCTTAATTTGGCAGTTCTATTCCTTCTTTTTCTCTTTTTTCCCCTTTTCCATTAAAAGAATTGAGCTTTTTTTCAATTCCAAATTTCATTCCTATAACATACGTGGTGCATTCAATAAGTTTCCAGACTTTTTTGAACAGGCATTTAAAATTGTTGTAAACTCTTGAAAATTCAGAATGTTATTGCTATACATCTTATTAGAGGTTCAAATGAACAGCTACAGCAGCAAGTGGAATACACCCTACTAAAGCCTGATTGTCACAGCTGGTGAATTTCAAAAATTAAATCTGGGGGTGAGGACACTTTAGAAGAACGATATGAAATAAAATGCTGTTTTAAACTTGGAAAAACTGCCACAGAAACGTATGGAATGCTTCTGTCTGCTTTTCGACCATCTTGCATGAATCGAGCATCAGATTTTGAGTGGCATAAGAGATTCAAGAAAGGCAGGGAGTCTGTGAGAGATGATGAGAGGTGTGGGAGGAGTAAGGAAATCAGAACACCAGAGTTGATTGGACAATGGGTTAGGGTTAGGGTTACTATGTTAAGGTTTTAAGGGAGTCCAGCAAGAGATTCCGTCGGAAGAGGTCAGCACTCTTCAAATCGGGTCAGTGGCATTTACACCAGGATAATGCACCAGTTCACAACTCCATCCTTGTCCCAGACTATTTGACCAAGATGGGCATCAAGACAGATACCCACCCTCCCTATAGTCTAGACCTTGCTCCCTGTGACTTTTGGTTATTCCCTAAGCTCAGAGACTGTCGTTATGAGACAGTTGAGGAGATGAAAGAGACTGTGACGAAGGTCATTGACACGCTCACACAAGAGGACTTCCATGAGGTATTTCAGAAGTTGTTGGAACGGTACAACAAGAGCATTACAGCCGGGGGAGATTACTTCGAAAGGGACTAGTGTTTCATGTGTGTACTATCAATAAAAGTGCCCATAGGAAAAAAGTCTCGTAGGTTAAAATTCTATTAGTTTGTTTCAGAGATTCTTGATAAAAAAATTTAATATCATCCACGTATATGTAGTGCGTTATCTTTTTTTGCAACTTTGTAAATCTGTAGCTTCTTTTGTATTTTCTTATTATGCAATTCAGTAGCAATATTGCTAAAATATATCAATGCCGAAAGTGAAACGCCTTAGAAAATACTTTTTTAGAGTTTTATATCTACTTTGGTTTGTCCTCCATCAGCAATTTCTACTTTCCAGTGGTCCTCTTAGATTTTAACAATTTTCAAACATTATATTATCCATATTTCTGAGATCACGTTATATCCCACCTTGAAATCTATCCATGTGATGGCTACGTTTTTTTTCATTATGCCTTTACTTCCTTTATTATGTGTAACTCTCTTTGTGTTTCTAGTTCCTTTTCAACATATTTTTTGTTCTTCTGGAAATAGCCTGCTGTTTTCAAGCGAATAAAATATTTCTTCTCTTATTTGTGCGGTTAGGGATCTTCCACATCATTGACACATAGCTGTGGTTGTTTCTTGGTAAGGGGGGGTCTGTCTTGATCAGACTTGTTTTTCTTCTCGTCATCGATTTTTAAGTTCCTGCCTCTCGTAGACATTTATATAGTTGAGCCAATTTGTCTTGGAGAAATGGTAATCTTTTGTATCGGAATCAATCACTTCCTGTTGTCTTGTTCGTTGAAATTCATTTTTTATGTTGACATTATTATTATTATTAGTCACTAATTAGAGCTTTTCATATCCGCGTTAGCTGATGGTTTTTCACTGGAGTCTGAGTGATAGCAAGTCTCCTCAAGTCTCCAAGACTCTTCTCAGTATTCTGGCCGTTCTCAACAATGCTGTCGTTTGGATGGTCTCCACCGGTCCGCCAACTTCCAAGTCCTCCAGTCCCTTTAGTAATCCATTACTTACTGTACCAAAAGCACCAATCACAATTGGTATAATTATCACCTGCATGTTCCACAGTTTTTTCAATTCCCTAGCAAGGTCGAGGTACTTATCCTTCTTTTCACATTCTTTCAGTTTTATTCTGTGGTCAGCCGGGACAGCAAAGTCGACAATTTTGCAAGTTCTCTTTTTTGTTGATTATTATTAATTCTGGTCTTCTGGCCGAGATTTGGTGATCCGTGTGTACATCAAAGTCCCATAGGAGTTTATGTGTGTCATTTTCTAGGACAGGTGCTGGATTGAGCATATACTGTTTGTTGGTATGGTCAAATTTAGATTTCTTGCACATCTCCAAGTGGATCACTTTGGTGACCCAATCATTTCTAGTCTTATATTCCTTCTGTGCTAATTTGCTGCATTCGCTTATTACGTGATTGGCGGTTTCATCTTTGTCACCACATAGCCTACATTTGCTATTTTGTTGAGTCTTATCTATTCTCGCTTTGACATAATTGGTTCTTACGGCGCTGTCTTGAGCTGCTATTAGGAGAGATTCTATTTCTCTCTTAAAGTTTACTTTTCTAAGTCATGTTCCGGTTTTGTCGTGTGAGATGTTGTCTGTTAGTCGTTTAAAACGCCCATGGAGTTGTTTTCCTTCCCATTTTTGTTTCCTACTTATTGTCATTCTGTTGTCCATCGTGTTATCAGTATCGTTTCTGATGGCTGTAATCAGTCAACCATCGTGTTTTTGTATATAGTCTTCGAGTCATTGTATCGATGCGTCAACGCTGTCTTCAATGCTGACAAGTCCTCTTCCTCCCTCTTTTCTTGAAACATATTGTCTGTCAACGTTGTCTCTGGGATGTAAAGCCTTATGCATTGTCATTAGTTTTCTTGTCCTTTGGTCCATTTGTTTAAGTTCGTTTCTGGTCCACTTGAGAAAGGGTCCTGAATATCTAACGAGGAGTACAGCCCAGGTATTTATTCCTTTGATAAGGTTTCTGCAATTGAGTTTTGTCTCGAGTAGTTTTCTAGTTCTTCTGAGATATTCTTTTTGAATTTTTTCTTTCATTTCCACTTGTTTGATGGTGTCTGCCTCCAAGATGCCCAAGTATTTGTAGGTTTTGTTTTCAGCGAGCGTTTTAATCTTATCTTGGTTTGGTAGTTCCATTCCGTCAGTTAGCTGCCGTTTGCCACTTTTCATTACAAGCATTGCACACTTTTCTCTGCCAAATTCAATTCCTATGTCATGACTGTATATTCTGTGTGTATTAGAGTTTCCAGTTAATTTTCATTTTTTGCAAATAGTTTGATGTCATCCATGTATATTAAATGATTGACTTTTTCCTGCGATCTACAAAGTTTGTATCCGACTGTGCATTTTCTGAGTATGTGGTTAAGTGGCATCATGGTAATTATGAATAGTAAGGGTGATAGAGCATCTCCTTGGAAAATACCTCTTTGGATCTTTGCTTCAGCTAATCTTCTTCCTCCTGCTGTCAATTCCACTCTCCAGGTTTTCATTGTTTTGTCGATGAAGTTTATGACTTCATCTGATATTTTGTACATTTTGAGGCTGTTTATTATCCAGCTATGCAGAACCATATCATATGACTTTTTGTAGTCAATCCAGGCCATAGCTAGATTTTTCCGTCTGGTTTTGCTCTCATTTAGAATGTGTTGATCTATGTAAAGTAATTCTGGTAGGCAAGTTATGGGTCTGTAATTGTTTGGGGCGGTGCTTTTGTTTGGGTCCTTTTGAATCAATGTGGTCATCCACTCGGGTACGTGTGCTGTTTGTAAGCATTTATTTATTTCTAGTACTAGTCTTTTTATGTGTCGATTTGAGTAAATCAGTGTGTATTTCAGCTTTCGGGCCTTCTTCGAGTTCTTCTAGTTCTCTTGTGATATGGTTTATCCATTCAGCCTTTTCATTATGCTTTTTGGTTGCCATATTTTAGTCCAGAATCGTTGGGTTTCTTTTGCATCCGGTTGTTGGTATGTTTTATTGTCATCTCCTTCCAATTGTTGATAGAATTTTCTTTCATTGTTTTCGAATGTCCTATTTTGTCTGTATTGTTTTACCCTTTATCGATATGTCTTCAACCTTCCTTTTTTTGCCAATACTTTCTGGTATATATCCTCAAGTTGTATTGTAAGTTTTTCCTCTGTTGTCTTTTCTTTCCTGTTCCTATTTATTCCAGCGTTTTTCTTTTGTTTTATCACTTTTAGCTGTTTTCGTAGGTTTTTTTATCTTAGTTTCTAGTCGAAATTTCCATCCTGGTTTTGACTTTTCTTTCGTGATTTTTGAGGGGGTCCCAATTTTCTCGCAAACTAATTTCGCTCCTGCATAAATTAGTTCATTTCATTCGGTTATATTATTCGTTGATATACATGTCAGTACTTGATTCACTTTATTTGTCTCTGCTTTAACTATTCTCTATTCAGTGTTTCTTAATGATGGTAAAGTGGGTTTTTCACTGTTTAAAATTCTCTTTAAATTTCTTAGAATAAACTTTGTTCTTGTGTTTGTGTTTTTTCTAGGTTGTTTTATTGTGTAGTGTTTGGTTGTGTGGGGTTTCAATTTTCCGAAGTTAGTGGTTTATTTTGGATCGGCTATTTTTGTTTGTGAATATTTGATGTGCCAGGCAATGTATTATTACTCCTTTCTTGATCATTCATTTTTTTGTGTATTTTTATTATTTCAAGTTCGGAAAACCAACCCTTCTTCATTATCGTTCTAACTTGATCAGCGAGTCTCTGACTAGTTGTCTGAAAATTAGAAAGTTCTTGCCAGATCTCCATCATTCTTTTCCTGTATCCTCTTTGTGTAGGGTTACTTCGAAAATAGCAGTGTAATGCAAGTTGGTTGTCTTCCCTAGTCCATGTTTCCCATTTAGGTCTCTGGTTGGTGTGGTTCCTTAAGTCACTAATTATCTGCACACCTGACAGAGACGTGACAGATGATAGTCATGGTGACTGTTCATTGACAACGGGTCACACACACACAAAAAAACTAAGTTTTAACTTAGTTAAAGTCCAATTACTTACTCTTATGATTTATTTCATAACTTTAATCATTCCCGTGTAATCTTTCTGTTTCTTATTTACTGCCCGATTTTCAAATTTCCATTAAACTGGTAATATAATAAATACAAAGCTCCTAATATTTTCCGTTATATGAGGGATGGGAAAATTCTATTACTTTCAGGCTACATCAAATAGAGATTTCCTCAGATATAGAATAATCACATAAGTGATATAGGAGATAATAGGCGGCTAAATTTAAACTAATCTGTTTCGTCGTCTCAAAAAAAATTACCTGAAATAAATTTCGGCCATTTAGTTAGTATTCATTTAAATACAACTGTTAAGCAAACGATTTTACGAGATACGAAAATCATTGTTTTTAAATAGAGACATAGTTACCAAAATTTTTTCTTTGAGCAGAACTCACTGCATTAGATCTGTTCCCTCATTCACTCCAACCCACTCCAATGTTCTGGAACTATCGTGGCCCTTCATATACATTCCAAAAACACACAAGATTTGATGGTTTTCTACTGGAGTTTGAGTGACAGCAAGTCTCATCAAGTCTCCAGGGCTCTCCTTAGTATTTGGGCCAATCTTAATAATGTTGTAGTTTGAATGGTCTCTACTTGCCCTCTTATTTCTAAGTCTTCCATTTCCTTTACCAATATTTTGGAGATTGTTCAAAGCGCACCAGTTACGATTGATATCACCATCACTTTCATTTTTTGTACTTCTCTGGCAAGGTCTTGGGACTTATCTCCCTTTTTACTTTCTTTTAATTTTATATTGTGGTCTGCCGGAACGGTAAAGTTCACTATTCGACAGGTTCTATTATTATCATTATTATTAGTAGTAGTATTGTTGCTGTTGTTGTTGTTGTTGTTAATTTTCAGTTTTGTTTTCGGTTTCTTACAATCCTTCGCCGGGTCTTTACCCAAGACTTAGCCTGAGGGAAGATAACGATTATATACATTCTATGTATTTATGTTTTATGCTGCATCAATTAGGTGAAATTTGTTCAGTCACATTGATAGTACTCTCTTAAGGAGATGAGCAGTCTCGTAAAGTGCAATTGTTTGTATTTCATAAAGGCTGGGACTGCCAGGTAATCTTATTAATGTGTTTATTTGTTCCTTCCTCGATCATACCCAGTGCTCCCACAATTACTGGCATTGTGGTAGTTTTAAGGTGCCATATTTTCCCAATTTTTATTTCCAGGCATTTATATTTATTTATTTTATATTCATAGATTGATATGTTATTATCTATTCACACTGACATATAAGTAAAAAGGAATATTTTTCTTTTATTGTCTTAAACGACTTTTGCTGGTCTGTTGTTCTTTTTTTGCTGTCAGTTTGGATAACAAAGCCCTAGAGAATAGTATCTTTTTGGCTCCTGTTATTGGTCCTGGTTGGTGTTTATATCATCTTATTTTATTTTCGTATTACATCATATCAGCATATTTTCCAATAAATATATTGTCCTATTTTATCATGCCTTTCATAATATTCTATGGGTGCAAGGATAAAGTAAGTAAAGTTGGTGACCGTAGTCGAGGGCGACCGGAAGGCTCCTTTTTCAATAGCTACTACACTGGGATGTAGGGGAGGGCACTACTTCTTTCCCTGGATTGCTCCACTTTACCCTTGATCCTTACCTTATATTGCTGGGTGTTAAGCAAGGAGGTATCAAGTACCATTTTTAAAGTCTTTGGTATGACACGACCTGGAATTGAAACCTGGTCTCCCGGACCATTCGCGAACACTCAACTCACAAGGCCAATCTGGACACTAATTAGTCAATTGATTCATTTTTTTTTGTTCTCAAAATCTACATGATCTGTTTTTTTATAAAGCTTGCTTGATAGTTTCTTGTTGGAAGGCTCTAGTTCTGTGGGGCTAGTATTAACCCTTCTTTTTCCACCTTCAGTCCAGTACCTTTCAGTCGTCTATATCAATATCAGCATTTGTAATTCTTTGTGCGCATCTTCCATGAAGAAGTTTTTGTTCCCATGCGTTTTTAATTGATTTAGCACTTGTCCTTTTGTTTCTTTCCAAATGTTTTTGCTGACACTATTGCTTTATCTCTTATGTCATTTTCCTTCAATGTGAAGTCGAGTTGTTTAGAAAATTTATTGCTTTTTTTAAGAATTTAATTTTTTTTTTCTTTTTCTTCACGTGTGTTTCTAAATTTTGCATCCAATATGTTGTGTCAAAGTTTTGTAAGTCAATTCTAGTTGGATTTATCCTCTTCCACCATTTTCTCTCTTGATATACTTTATATAGAGACTTTCTGTATCTGCTCTCGTATGATGCATTCTGTAGCAGATCATTAGATTCCTAACTTCAGTATTTACTTTTTTTTTTATTTCGACTAACGTTTTTTTTATTATATCAAACTTTTATGGTCATTGTAGAGCCTGGGGGTTAACTTTATTTTTTACTGTCAGTTTTGTTCTTAATATGGCTCTTATTCTTCCCTAAAATTCTTTTCGAACTTTCGTATTTATAGTTTGATTGAAACCATTCGCTTCATTAATTTCTAAATGAATGTAGGTTTTATTGTGCTTAACTCTGCAATTTTCGTGTTTACATCTAAAGTGATCTACTTAGACTTTACTTGCGAGCCTTTCCTAAATTTGACTTTTGCACATTTGTCCCTACCAAATGGCATTCCTATGTTGTCACTAAATCTTTTCACGGTGCTTAGTCGACCTTCTAAGTCGTCATTATTTTTTGCACAAAACTTTAAATCATCCATTTTGAATAGGTTTGGTTTCTTTGTCAATTAGAATACCAGCCATCATCAGTTATCTAATACCAAAGTCACCAGTGATACTATTTAACCCCCAGTTGGGAGGATAAGGGGGTTCATTACCTTTCCTAAGGGTATTACTCTAAAAGCAAAACATAATAGCGTGACTGGAATTCAAACTCGCTTCCTTCGAGGCCACAGTCCAGCACTTTAGCCAATAAACTTTTCGAATAAGTGGTTTATTTTTTTACTTGGAGTTTTATATCTGTAGTCTTTTTTGTTTAAAGTTCTTTGGAGAAAGGTATATGAGGTCAAGGAAAAAGGAGAAAGTGAATCTCCTAGGAAGATTCCATTGTTATTGTTCTGGTCATTAGTTTTGTTCATGACTTTTTTCATTGATTAATCTGCCACCTTTCCATATTGTATTTTAGGAATGTTATTATTACTGGGGATATCTTTTAAATGTTTAAAACTTTTAGAATCCAATCATGGGATTTCCTATCGAAAGGTTTTTTGTTGGTAATCCAAGCCATATGTAGATTTTTCTGTTTGAATCGACAATTTTTTATGGTCATCTTCTTTATGAAGAGCTGATCTTTGCAGCCATTCGATTCTTTTTTGCATCCTTTTCGTGTTAAAGGAAAGATGTCCTAAAATTCTACTAATTTTATTGTTCTTTCTTTTACAAGAAATGTTATCATTTTACGTGCTGTGTGAAGGCAAAAGTGATGAATCGATAGTTTTTTTGGTGTGTTTGTTGTTTCCTTTGTTTTAAGCAATTGGTATGTCACACTTTTTGTAAACCTATCAGGCATTTGTTCAAGTTCTAGAATGATTTCTGAAATAACTGATGTGAGGCAGATAAATGTTGGAGCCAAAAGTTTATTATTTTATATATTACTGTTGACTTCTATCTATGGATGTATTCAAACATATTTATAATCTCTTCCATTGTTATATCTTCGTACATTAGTGGTTTATCATTTTATATAATTCATCCTCCTTGCGTTTTTATCATATGATTTCTTATGCCTCCGTATATTACTCCAAAATGATTTCAGTTCTTCAATCTTAGGGGTTTCCTTTACATTTATGTCTCTTTTCCATTTTCTCGGTAGAATTTTGTAGGAATAGGATCTTATCAATTAATGCTATCTCATATTTTCTTTTAATTCTTCTTACTTTTCTAGTTTTTACTTTGATACTCTTATTTCATCAAGTACAGATATTTCTCCTCTGTATTCTGTTCTTTCTTTTGTATCCTAATTTTCCATTTGAGTTTCTTAAAACTATTTTGGTTATGGGTCATTACAAATGGGATTATTACTGTAAATTGTTATCGATTTGTATCACCGTCACCTTCGTTTAAAAATCATACGAAGGCATTATGTCTGATCACTTCTATTTATCTTATTTCTTGATTATTTGTAAAATAACTGAACTGCAATAACGATAGTACATTGACAGATGTTTAAGAAGTATTTTAAAAATGCTGTTATGTAATATATTTCCCTTACGCAGTATCTCCTTCAAGTGTCAAGATTTTCATTGGCAGATGTGAGTCTCGAGTTCTGCTCGATTGAAACAGGCTTAAGAAAGTTTGTGATTTGAGTTTTGGCAGATACATGGCAAGAATTTTGAGAATTTAACGCTTTAGAATCTTTGTTTCGGAGTTTCAATATTTTCCTATTGGAAATATCCTCATAAAAAACAGTTTGGAAATTCACTGAGATGGCCGGCCTAGATTATTAAAACATTAATAAACCTGGGAACCAAACTAAACGCGTGATTATCTATTCATTTCATCATCGGGGATCGTGAAAATCTTTTCAAAATGACCAACCTTTCAAGAGACAATGACATTGCAGGATTTCTTGATAAAGATTTGAAAAATATACATGTGGAGATACATGGCCAGAAAATCCAATATAAAAAATCTACATGTCGAGTTATATCGTCGGCGATTCCAACATAAGATAATGTAATAGTTACGAATGAAAAACCCTCAAAGCTATCAAAGTCTGAGTTATCAGATTTCGAAGGAGGAATCTCAGATTAATACAAAAAAAGTCAGGTTTATTGATTCATTAAATGTTTTCGACTTATTCTTTATATTTTTGTCATCGGCTTGCAAATATATTTCTTTGCAAGAAGGAATATCATCTCCTCTGTAATCAAATGGGTTTAAGATGTATAGTAAAATAGTACTCAGCCCGAAATAACAGTTGCTTGGTTTCAATTCTAATGTGTGTCACAATTTAAAGTTAATAACAAAGAATATGTTTATTTATAATTGCATCTAAAGCTCAAGAGTAGAAATTGCTGTAGGCAATTCTCATAAAGGAAACGTGTAAAGTTTTATTAATTTATTTATTAAATAGAAGGTCGATTTCCAGGTGAAACATGTTAACTAAGTTAAGACGATTATAACTTGTTCGCTATAATCAGCAAATACTACCGTCCGAGGCAGGGGGGGGTCTTGGAACTTATCTAACGAGCTTAAATAACGAGATCCAATTCTACTTATTTTCTAGTGATCTTTCAAGATTTGTCTGAAATTCAGTTTTTAGTTGCATTTTATTAATCATTTTCTTCTCTGAAAGATGTTCCAGAATTTGTTTAGGGTCATAATTTGCATATGATTGTCATTACAAACGTGTCTTGACAAATAAGTAGTTGTAAATGTTGGAGAAATTTCTTGTTAACATCATTTCCTCTTTTCAGGAAAGCAGATGGTATTTTCACAGTTCGTGAACCTCATCGTTGAAATGCATCATGTCCGGTTGGCTAAGTGGCCGTTAGAATCGTGGCTAATCCTTTAGTTCGTCGATCATCAATTGATGGCTGGGATTAGTTCATTCGGAAGGGTTGTGGGTAGAACGAAAAAATGACACCTTTTCTTTTCGGTTGTTCTTCTTCTTAGTGGTGATCACAATAATCAAGTATCCCTATTATCAACCCTACCCGCGTCATACGCATAGTCTTGGATCACAGAGCCAACTGGTTGTTGTCATGCTATATGTGCTTCGCTGGGCGCACGCAGTTACCGGCTAAAATGAGGCTCCTTGTGACGCTTATTGAACCAATCTGTGCTCTGTTTTTCTTTTACACGTGACTAAATGAAGGATGTTCATGTTTGCAAATGACGAAGCTGATGATGTCGATGGCCAGACGCAGCTTGCAGCCTATTTGCTCAGACCTGCAGAGAAAATAGCGGCTTCATTTTAGAAGTGGAGGGTGAGGAGGACAGTCTTTACGATTCACTGATGCATTCGATTTGACGGGGCGGTAAATTGAGGTTTTAGGATTCAGGTTCGTAATGTACTGTTGGCAGTTAACGCACGACCACCATCTACACATTATGCTATAATTCTAAATGGTTTTTACTGCCAGTCTCATGTCAACTAGTTGGGAGCGATCAACGATTTATTTTCACTAATAATGGCGAATTACTATAACAACTTCATCCTAACATACTTTGATTCTTTGATTTTTTTTATGCTATTATGGAAACATATTCGGCGTTAAAAACGCAGAAACAATGTATTCTTGTGTACAAGTGCATTAAGCTGTATTTGAAGTCGTATACGAACGTGCAAACACACAAAAAACACACATACATGCGCATGACAATTTAAAATAACTTCTTATTTTTAATTCGATTTAAGTATTTTCTTGCTATTAGAGCACATATGCGAATATGAAGCTTTAAAAGCAATAGAACTAATTTTATAAGTAGCCGTACTCGAAAAGTTGACAAAGCTGATTTCTAATTGAAAGCAAAAATTGAAGTGAGATAAAAAAAAAAAAATAACACAATTGAACCAATGTTCTCAGAAAGATATTTTGATAATCGTTAATACAAAGAATTTGACTTTGTTTAAAATAAAAGCATATCCAAGTGGATAGTTTAGCAAATAGAATATTGTAATTAAAAAATGTAAAATATGAGGTTAATTTTAGCACAATTAGTTGTATATTTAATTTCAGTGATAATGATTTATTTGTGATGTCCTGCTCAGTTTTAACATATACGTCAGCCATTTTGTACAGCAATATTATTTTATCACTTCTTTATAAGTATTCTTTTCGGACAAAGTTTACCTGTTTAGTGAGACATTGAAAGTCAACTACAACCCGTTTTAAGTTGTGTTGGTTTATCTCTTCTATATTTACAGTTCATTATCTCAGGTTCCCTTTCCTGACTATGAAGGAATATTTCAATAAAAGCTATGAAGAATGTATTTGATTTAACCCTTTCTTGGTAAGTGAATTTTAATGAAAAATAATTTGCTAGATGTGTTTGATAACCCCCTTCTTTAGTCACTCCACGTTGTCTTTCGCTATTTCATCTTCTTTTCTAACAACGATAACATATTCTTTTGTTCACACATAATTTTATTCCTTTTGACGTTTCTAATACATAACCAGTTCGTACGACAACCAGGAGTTGCCTTTAGACCACTGGTGGAAATGACGACCGCTCATTTGGCAGCTCTGAGCAAACCGAAATTTGGAATCTAATGTCTAACTTCTAGAATTGTAATCACCTGACTATACAGTCCTCCAATAAGAACTCATCTTTCAACTGACATAGTGACTACTTGTCACTCACTCTGAGTTTAAAGATTTTTTAGTACAACCGTTTAATTCTTTTTTTTTTTTTTTTTTTAGATACACTTCTTGCCAAACGAAAAAATTTAGCCAATCAATTATTTAACAATAACGTGCTGATATCATGAAATCATCTGAGTTCTTATCTTTCTTCTGCACACACACACACACACACACACACACACACACACACACACACACACAATTATATATATATATATGTGTGTGTGTGTGTATTGGGTCATTTCTTATGCTGAGTATTTGTCTTCATGGCATCTATCGGAGCAATAGCATTGCTTAACAAAACCCATTTCCTCTTGAAGTCACATGAGACAGATTGTACAAGCTTACATGGTAGCAGCAGCTTCGTTGTTTCTTACAGCTTAAAGACTAACTGACGTTTACTCATAGTACACACACGCAAGCGCGTGTAAACACACACAAGCATATAACTATATAGATTTAGAACTATATACGTGGGTCAGCGTGCTCCCTCGTATATATATATATATATATATATATATATATATATATATATATATATATATATATATATATATATATCACTGAAATTCTTATTGTCTACAACGATGACCCATGTTAAATCATTTGAGATTTTTATCATTGGAATAAAAGATTAAAATGCGCAAATTTAGAGAACATATTAATTTACAGTTCAATTTGTAAATAAATGCTATTTCTGTAGAAATTTATGCTGTATGTCATTTTTATCATACTAATCCTTGATATAATGGAAGTAACTATAAAATAATAATTAGAATCCTTCAATTTTTTCTAAACACAGAAAAGGACATCATTATGGACGACCGTTACAACTGAACCCAACGGCCTATACATACATACATACATATATATATATATATATATAATATATATATATATATATATATATATATATATATATATATATATATATATATATATATATATATATAACGGTTAACTGAACCGCTTATAACAAAATTTTGCCATTTCTACTTACGATAAAATGACTTCAACCACTAAGATAATCTTATTATTTAACTGGAAAAATATATTTCCTCTTGTTTTTTTGAGGGGGTACCTTTTCTGTAAACGTTGTCAGATGTTGTCTATGATTCACCACAGAACTTATGTTCACTTTAGAAAGAGATCAGATTCTGTTGTTTAAAGAGTTTAGAGTTGTACTGTTGACTATTGACTACACATTTCTAACAATAGATTGTAGAAAACGTCTTCAGTGACAATTATTCAAATGGTTATCGATTATGCAGATTGCCTTGAAAGTTTTGCTTTAATTTCAGGGTGACATGAAATAAGATTCTGTTCAATAATATAATATGCTTTTTTTTATAAAGGCAACTCAAAAGAACGTCATCAAAATAGTCAGATTTTTCGTCGTTTTTGCTTATTCGATGGGGTTCATATCAGACATCCTGTTTCTCCATTAGGGATCACTCTCGCCTAAATATCGATTATCATTGATCTGCTTCTTTGTCGTAAGAACCCAAAGCTGTTAACAAACATGCCATACACCAACCTAAAAAACAGAAAAGGAAAAGTTGTCTTTTTATGGGCCACAATTCACAGGATTAACATTTAGTGCTCATATGAGTCACGCAATTCTCAAAAAAGGTGTTATTCATGCAATAAAAACAAGATAATGCATGAAACTATTCTCATCAAAAGTGCCTAAAAATCAATGGAATTTGCGCAGCATGACGAATACATATAACCTGATAAAAAAAAGATTGAACAAGTTTGAGAGGAACATTACAATTTCATCATATACTTATTCCAAATCTCAAAATGTTTTCATTGCTTACATCCAAAATAGTTCCAGTTTTCAAGTAAATACTTTATACCAGCACCAGAAGATTTCAAATGATTAGAAATCCAGTTTTAGAATCAATACGAAAACTCAATATAATCCTATTTACCATTGTACTAACAAATAAAATACTATCTTTTTATTGTAGAGCCTCCTCTTCCTTTACTAGTAAGGAACATCTTATGTTAAACCCTTCTCTTTGATACATCGAACTGTTTAGACGTCTATAGAGGACAGACTGACAAACAAACTCTTCGGTATTATTAAGTTTATACTAATTTGCTTTATCAATCTTCAATCATTAATGTATTTAATCATTTTTACATGTTACAGTCGATAAAAATGGTTCAAATGAATATGTAGATTAATACTACAGACATTTATTTGACTTTTCAATTTCGTTTCTCTCTCTCTCTCTCTCTCTCTCTCTCTCTCTCTCTCTCTCTCTCTCTCTCTCAGATTTTGACGGTTTATTAGCTGGGAACTTAATATAGAAATCTAGTTTTAGTCAGTCACTTGATAGATCTTCCATTGAAAAAAAATATTTCGGATTAAAAGAGAACAGACGAAAGTAAGCTGTGTTCCCCCTCCCCGCTGCGAATCGGACCAGAGAATCACCAGGTAAGTTCCTACTCGCTCAAAACAACCACGGGGACCCCAAAACCTTGATCGACAGAGCGTCTCAAAAATATAGTAGTTGTTTAATAAACGAAGCTCCCCGCAGAGTGTAATAGCTTGCTGGCTGATAACGGCTAACACGTGATGTAAATATAGTTTAGATGAAGGAAGACTTGCAAGGATCTAGTTTGGTAAAGACGAAGAGAATAAGTGACGGGGTGCAATTTACACCCACACATACATCAATCCTTAATAACCTCAGTAATCCTTAATAAGCATTAATAAACCTCTTCTTTCTTCCATCTACAGCTCCATCATTTTATCCGTACCACCATGTCAGTATATGAAAACCATATGTAAAAGTTGGAATATGTTCGTTCCAGCACCTCACATAATACTAAGATAAAAAGCAAACGCCTTCTTCAAAAGTAGTCAGTTTCAGGTAACGTTATTTTTTGTTTTGTCTTTTTGTTTTGTCTTTTTGTTGCAGTATACTTTTTTTTTTTATTTATTTATACTATTTAATTACTTACTTTCACATAGTGAGGGACCTCAACCTTTAAAATGCATGGTATAATTTTCCTTTCAAAACACGTTCATATTTTTCAATGTCACTTATTGAATTTTAAATCAAATGAAAAATATAAAAGAAGAAAATAAGGTAAGTAGATTGAATTTAAGCAAATGAAACAGAAACTTATATCAAAATGATAATTTTATTTTTGTTTCGTGAACGTTAAGGGAGTATTTGGCAGTCAATTTTCTTTAATTAGTTGAATCTGATGATTTATCCCAAAATGTATACTGAATATTTGCGGCGCAGAGTCAAAAATACAGCAAAAAGTAAAAAGTTTGAGAGAATTTAAAATTTACAGCGATTATCATTAATAAAAACTGAACTCATTACAATTTGCGCCTTTCTAACTTCATTTTACAACATTATCATTACTACTTAAACAACATTCGTTAACACTAAAAAGAAGCCTCGTTAGCTTAACTCATTAAACATTTAAACTCTTCTCCGTCTGATACCGCGTTCTTTAGCTCACATAATACTTGAGCTCACAAAATACTTGAGCTCACATAATATATGAGACCGAAATTCCGAGTTTACGATGTATAGCAAAATAGTACTCAACTCGAAATATCGGAATTAGAAGCTCCAAGTGTGAAAATTCCGTATGTTATACTATTGTAAAGATGATAGAGAGATAGATAAATAGTTACAGGCGTGAATGAGTGTTTTTAAATCTTATATTGTTTAATTACCTAAATTTTGCCTCGATAAAAATTACTTACTTTTAATACTCTACATCGTTAAAACAATTCCTGAATAGCCGTTTGGTAAGGCCCAAAAAGATTCCCTAGCCTTCAGTACCATTTCTCCCAAATCTTCTTTCAACTGGAGTGGTAGTACTTATTAGGGCCCAATCTAACAGTAAATAGATCTATTTGAAAATTATTAGTATTGGATATGAATACTTGAAACAATAAAACATGTGCAAATTATTTGCGAAATTAATACGTGAACGCTATAACTTCGTGCACGTCATTGGGATTAAGAACAGTTACTTGAAGTTATAATTGTTTACAAAGGATTATTATGCAACACTGTGAGAATTTTTTTACATCAGTGTTAGCAGATGGTCATTCACTAGAGTTTGATTGACAGCAAGTCTCCTCAAATCTCTATGACCCTTCTCAGTATTCTAGCCGACCTCAATAATGCAGTAGTTTGGATGGTCTCCACTCGTCCTCTTATTTCCACGTCCTCCTGTCCCTGAACCAATCCTTCAGTGATTGTACCAATAGCATCAATTACAAATGGTATAAACGTCACTTTCATGGTCCTATTCTTATTCTTATTCTTCTTATTGTTGTTGTTGTTGTGGTGGTGATGGTTACTTGAAGTTATATAATTGTTCGAAATACTTGAAACCTTAATTTGTACACAATTATTAGTAATAGATTAGAATACTTGAAATCCTATAATTGTCACAAACATAAAAACTCCATTTCTGCTTTATAAATACAACAGTTAAGCTTGAATTAAATTTGGATATTAAATAAGCCACAACATGTTGAAATTATACAAACCCAACCAAGCAATTCATGAATGCGTGCGTGCGTGCGTGCGTGTATGATTTATTCTTTCTGTATTTATTTTTTGCTTGTTTGCATGAACTTATATGGGTGGTCTTGTGATTTATAAATAGAATAATTGTAAACTAAATCTTACTATGATGCAAGGCTGTCAGTAGCAGTTATCATTTTCACAGTATCATGGGTCTGTACCTGGAAAGTTTTGCTTATTCTTCAAAATGTTAGGCCTGAGCAAATTCTTATAAAGGACAAGCAGCTACAGTTGGATTTGCAGTAAATCTATCCTCTTCACGACACCAAAAGATGAGGTAAGATGCAACTAAGCACCAAGATCGGGATGCAGAGCTATATGGAAAGAAGTGGAATCCCATGATCGAGCACTAATCTCTGGGGGAAAATACAAAATGATATCAACTACTGAACGCAAACCACAATTTTTCGCTTCGGCATACTTGTGAAGAAAACATTCTCGTCAATAAAAACAATTTATTACCTTTAAGAAAGAATGTTTTAGCAAAGATGGTAAATACTTGAGTATAAGTTGAGTTTTTTAGGTAAAAAGTACTTCAAATTTTACCATTCGAGTCAATGCTAAAAAGAAACGTTCGAATGAGCGATGATTTGCCAATTCTTTCCTATTTCCCTATTACGAGTTTTACCAGTTTCTATTGGTACATAAACTTACCAGCACATTCGTGGGCTTAAAGTTCAACTTCGACTTTGTGTCTCATTCCCACGTTGCGGTCAGAATAAATATGGTAACCGATATTTATCAAAAATTTTATCAACTTTTTTAATTTTCAATTTTTAATTTATTATTTATTATTTATTCCATAACTCTGAAAACAAGTTTACCGACTTGAATAAAATGTTAAATCTGTCATTTTAATTTTAACTTGTGATTTTTAGTTTTAATTTTAATAAATACCGGTTAGCAATAAATAAAATTTAACATTTAATGAACGCCATTTGAATTTGACATTTTGCCTGATCTTAATAAATAAAATAAATGAGCAAAATAAGCACCGTTTAATAAATCTTTTTTAATTGTTTCTTTTCTTTTGTTACGAACGGTCATAGGAACCACATCATTTTTTAATTGGAAAAATGCATTAAAAACAAAATGTGGAAATAAGATACAGAAAATGTTCTCGTATATATAAAAGTAGTGGGAACCATTTAATAGATAATACCAACTTTGTTAATGGACTCGAATTAACTGATCTAATTTACTCGAGATTTTCGTCTGCAATTTGATATCGACCTAAACATAAGGTCGACTTATACCTAAGTATCGACAGTACTTTGGAAAACAACTTTGAAAATAGACTGTAGTTTTCTTTTACATAGAATTTAGATCAGTGATCGTGAGTTTCTTAAGTTTCAGGTGCGTGATTGAGAGGTTGTAAAGGGTCTATTCGATGTGTATTGGCTTTACTAGCGTGAAATCTGTATTAATATTTTTGCTTGTCTTTGTTTTATTTTTGATCTTGTTTTGTAGTTATTGTTTGTTTGTTTGTTTGTTTTCGTTTGTTTGTTTTTAGCTATTATTTTTTCTATTTTCCTACAACTTTAGTGAGAGCAAAGATTAGAAATACCGGATAGAGCATTTACTTTGTGCTGACACTCTGATTTCATTTCCTATCTTAAAAGGATTATTCTCAACAGGGTGGAAAAAAGAAAATAGTTTTTATCATGTGTATCATGTTTCTTTTTCGGTCATGTGGGAGTTGGCTTCATCTAGTGTCTCTCAGCTATGGAAAACTCTTTCGCTCCAATGATGATTAGTTTCTGTTTAGATTATGTTTATGCTCTTATATTCATTATGTATACAATTTCTTTATTGTTGCTTGAAGCTTTTTTTTTTTCAATTGATTTCATTCTTCTTTATATTCCGTTTCTAGAATTCACGTGCTGGATGAAGGAACCATTTACTCTTTAAAGTTCGAGGGGTGCTCCGAAAGTAATGTTTCATTTATTTTCAGATATAGGGAGCCCAATAAAGAATGTTTTATGCTACTAAACACGTTTTTTTACATATTCACCACTATTGACGAAGTATTTCCGTCAGCAATCAACTAGAACTTGTAAAGACCTACACCAGAAAAGTCACTTGTTCACCACAGCGATAACGGTGATGTTGTCAAGAAAATGTTGCCTGCGTAGTCCATCTTTTACTTTTTCAGATTCGCGTGGATAAGCCGACCAAGGCATTCTTTATTTCGTCGGTTAACTGTATATTGAACATGGCTTGTCAGTCACGGTTCTGTAGCCTCTGCGTAAAAATATGATTCACCTTCTAATTCGAATGACATTTACTCTATGGCCATTGTAAACATCGATGAATGTCAATGGGAGCAATTTTTTGCATCGAAGAATTCGATAACACTGCTTTAATGTCATATGCCATTTTTGCAAAATGTCACTAAGCAGCTATTTGTAAAATGACAAATAAATTATGGTTTGAAGGAAGGTTGAACCTCTACTAATATACCATCAGCATCCGTCTCTAGTACAACTTTATAAAGGAATAAGAGAAAACATTACTATAAGAGAAAATTTGATCTATCCAAAAAATATTTCTGTGCTCCCTACATTAGTTGTTAAGCTTTGCTTAAGCCAAAAGTATGAAGTGAGAATCAAAGCCAAAAGTATGAAGTGAGAATCAAAGTATGGAGTGAGAATCGAACTCGCAAACAATGGTCTGCTCAGTAAGCATTACACCACGGAAGATGATCTCTATATTTGTTGAAATCTCTATCGAAATAGATAGAAAGTTTCACTTTCGGAATGTCTCTCATATATTAGTTATTTCTACAGGATATGCTTTTTCTTCAACTATTTCAAGATGTAAGATTTTATCATGTTGTATACATAGTTTATTACTTCGTGTAAGATTTGTACAGTATTGAATGATTTCCACTGCTGCCTTAACTCTCTACATCATCAGGCATAAATGTTTATGAATGCGTTTTTTATGTTTATTCTCGACATTTCATGGCGACTTTCCTTCTGTCAAATATGACGTGTTAGTTTTAATTAGAGATTGACAGCCTCCTTCCTTCGATGTTTACGAAAGATGCTCCTGCCACTGAAAAGAAAATGAAAGGTCGTTGACTGAACAACATTCTGACTAATAACTGCTGTGTTTTAAGGAATTTTCTTCTGTTTTGTCAAAAAGGTTAATCCGATATCTTATAATAAACTCTGATATTAATCAGAATCATGTACATTTCTGGATAAATGACCGGCTGAAATAGTTAAGGTAAGCGATGGTAAAGAGTCAAGAAAGAAACAAGTAAATCAACAGAAATGACATATGACAATGATATTTTGGAGAGTGAAGAGCAATATGTTTCAAAAACCTTCACAAAAAAGACTTCATTGGAGTAAAAAAAATTAGAGACATACGGAAATGATATGAAAAACAATAAACCTTAAATATTCAGAAATTCCTGATTATATTTTCAATAACATTTGTGTTATATGAGACATATATAATATAATTATATAAGACGTATATAATACAAATTTTAACACAAACAAACACACATACTCACACAACGGGATTTTTGTTCTTTATATACAGTTCATTATTTTGTATAGGAGCCGTGTAGTCCTAAATGATTTCTACTTCAATCAGTCAATAAATCAGTCTATAAATATCGTACATTCAGTACCTAAACTCCCAAAAGTCAAGCACAAAACATTTTCAAACTTCTCTTCTTTGTTTAAAGCTATCCCATCGTTCCATAAAATGAAAGACCGGGAATAGTTGCCACATTTTTTAATTTATTGTATTTGTCCCTATCAACAAGAGCTCGAAATAATGGGAAAACGTTGCATAAGAAAACAGCGCTTTTACTCGAAATATCGGGCTAACTGATTCAAAGGGTTAAAAAATCCATTGAAATCAAATCGGCAGTTTTTTTCGTGAGGAGAAAAAATATCTATCGGTTATATGACGCTTAACAGCATGAAGACTTGAGGCGGGGCGACATAAAACGCCACAACATCTCTGTAGACCACCTTCCTTCACAAAATTCTCTCTTAACCAACTGACAATTCATTTTTTTTGCATCTTTTTTCCTCTAAAAATGCACACTATATTCTTGGATTTCTCGACAGGTCAACCTTTGTAGGTTATTTAATGCCAAATCTATTCTCCTAGAAGAACAGTAGGGGTACTATTTGACCCATAGCTGGGAGGATAAGGGGTGTCATACCTTTCCAAGGGTATTTGCCCGAAAGTTAACATAATAACGCGACTGGAGTACGAACTCGCTTACTACGATTCCGCAGTCCATCGCTTTAACCATTACACCACACCACACCAAACCACACCATGTGCATTCTTTGACATTTCAACCACTGAGATTTTGAAATTCTAAATAAAAACAATGTTACTATAAAAGCTTAGTCGATGAATGGTTTTTATATTTGGATACAAAGTCTTCGATTTCTCATTTTTATTCCTATATATCAATCTGATCAACACATGCTAGTTTAAGTTCTTTCGAGTTTAGAGAGAATTTTGTGTTCTGTCGAGTTTATAGAGGATTTTCATGCAACAAATAAAATGTTAGAAAACGCTAAAAGACATTATCAGTTCATGTGTCTAAAAAATAACATTCAATACGCATTCTTTCTTAGACTTTCTTCGTTCATCAAACAACATACGAAAAGATTAAAGCGAACAATAAAAAAAACCGGGACGCTTTTTCGACACGAGTTGCTTCAGCAGTTTATCCGCTACAATTTTCTTTTTTTTTATCTGAATTGTGCAGCAAACTCCCTATGTAAATGGTTGACAACAGCATATGACCTTGATACCTTCAAGTTCAAAGTCAATAAGTATCAGATAGGTTCTTCGACGCCTGTGTCACTCTCTGTCCAACTGTACATTCATATTCCATTCAACACGCAGACCCCCACCTACTACCGTTCATGCAATTCATTTACATTTCATGGCTGTTCATCGTAACTCTTTGCTGACAAGTGGCCACTTTGGCTTTAAAAAATCTTAATAAATCCCTTTTTTTTAATTTAATCTCAAATATGGGTTACTTTTCGCATATCATTAGTTTTACGTAAGCAATCGAAATAAAGGTGAAGTGATTTTGGGATTAATCCTTTGTTTTGTGTCCTTGATATAAAAAAAACAATTAGAATTAAGAAAAGTAATTCTTTATATATATATATATATATATATATATATATATATATATATATATATGGGGGATATTCTTTAAAAGATTCTTTATCTACTGTGCTCACTGTAATTTAAGAGTCCCTTTAACATAGATTCGGCAACCCGATTTCAAACCTGGACGAGTATGTTTGCATTTCACAAAGTGTTCATACACTTGGGAAAAGTATGAAACCAATTATTCTCTCTCCAACTTTTGAGAGGATAGTAGGGCAGTTTTGGGCTCTTTAATCTTGATACAGCAAAAAAAGGAAAAGTCTGAATTTGAATATACTAAACTCCGCTTAAAATTGACCTTATGTCACATTCTGCTCGTCCAGAGCAGTTAGGTAAGTATATATATTTGTAAAATTTTCATTTTACCTGTGTGCACATATATATATATATATATATACTGGACTCCTCCGTCGATTACAATGTAGGAAGGCTCAACCGTTGAACTGGCTACGCAAGGATTTATTTAATGTGGCGAAAGCTTTTTGGATAAATAGGTAAGAAGAAAATAGTGCACCAATATGCCACAGATTCTCTCGAACATGAAAAGGAAACGATTCATGTTTTCGTAAAGTGAATATATATATATATATATATATATATATATATATATATATATATATATATATATATATGTGTGTGTGTGTGTGTGTGTGTGTGTGTGTGTGTGTGTGTAATGTAACATAGCAAAATGGCACATCAGAAGGTTTTTAAGATCAATACACTTAAAATATTTCAATTTAGAGAATAAAGCAATTTCTTATCAAATAGAAATGTGGATGATAATTTTGCATTGCCCAGTCGGCTGGGGCTGTATAATACACCAACTGCATTTCTGCAGAGGGGTAAGACCCCACCTCCAACGAGTGTGAAACGAAACAATCTGATGGTGAGGACCCTGTAATGCTGCAGCTTTGGGAAATGCAGGGTACATCATCATTGCCACCGCTGCCAGATACACTCAGGCCCGAAATAGTAGCACCAGTAAGGTTCCAATCTATGGGTCAAAGAGAACTAAACTATGTCCTTATGCTAAACTGAATTGCTTGAAATAGGACTGTTTTGACATTTAAACTGCGTACTTAAATGGAACTGTTTTCGTATGTTAAACTGAATTGTTCACAATAGAACAGTTTTTGACATTGAAATTGTACTAACGATAAACTGAATTGTTTGAAATAGAACTGTTTATGTTTAAAAATGGATTTAGCATTAATTACCTACAATGGCTGATGTGCTAGAAAACCAAACCAAACCAATAATTTGACAGTATATGCATTTGAGCTCAATTACATTTCTGATAATGAAAATTCTCAGAATAAATAAAGTTGTTTCTAAAATCCTTCACTCTTTAAATAGAAGCATTACTAACATTATAGACCAAGAGGTTTACGGGACAGCTAATATAAATATATATATATATATATATATATATATATATATATATGTATGTATGTGCTCAAGTAAATTTATAGACATATGACAGAAGTTCACAACACTCCTACTAAGATTCGACATCAATTAGAAACACAAAAAGTTTGTAGAGCATTAATTGCAAAAAAATATCTCATCTATTAGGAGCTTGTCTTATGAAAATGAAACAACCCACATTAAACAAAATAACTTTCGCTGTATGAGTGGTGGTCTTAAAATGCATCTAACACATGGCAACAATCTACACCCAAGACGAAGATGCAGACACGTGACCCTTAACGGACTTTTTCAAACATTAAACTTGGCATTACAGATTAAGCCGTTTACACGTGAAATCATTAGCACGTGGTGAAACTGTGCATTTCAAAAAATTACTGAGCTCCTTGATAATATCACAATATAATAGAACAATATATATATATATATATATATATATATATGTATATGTATATATATACATATTTGTTGATTGATTATAATTTTTGTTAACGAGGAGAAAGTAGAAAATGTGCTCAACATTAAAAGATAAAGCCGTTATATAAGTAAAAACCGATATTTTAAAATGCAAATAATCGTTAAACAACAATACTCAGACGATTCTGAAAAGAATTTTCTTTTTAAAATGCCATCAAGTTCTTATATATATATATATATATATATATATATATATATATATATATATATATATATATATATATATATATACGTGGTGCATTCAATAAGTTTCCAGACTTTTTAAAAATTGTCGTAGACTCTTGAAAATTCAGTATGTCATTGCTATACATCTTATGAGATGACTGACCATTTTTTATGATTTCAGCTTCAAATGAACAGCTACAACAAGCTACTAAACCCTGATTGTCACAGCAGGAAAATTTCAAAAATGCAATCTGGACGTGAGGACACTTTAGAAGAACGATATGCAATAAAATTCTGTTTTAAACTTGGAAAAAATGCCACAGAAACGTATGGAATGCTTCAGACTGCTTTTGGACCGACCATCTTGCATGAATCGAGCATCAGTTTTTGAGTGGTATGAGAGATTCAAGGAAGGCACGGAGTCTGTGAGGGATGATGAGGGGTGTCGGAGGAGTAAGGAAGTCAGAACACCAGATTTGATTGGCCAAAGGGTTAGGGTTACTATGTTGATGTTTTAAGGGAGCTCAGGAAGAGATTCCGCCGGAAGAGGCTAGCACTATTTAAATCGAGTCAGTGGCATTTCCACCAGGATAATGCATCAGTCCACAACTCCATCCTTGTCACAAACTATTTGACCAAGATGGGCATCAAGACAGTTCCCCACCCTAACTATAGTCGAGACCTAACTCCCTGTGACTTTTGGTTATTCCCTAACTTCACTGGCTGTCGTTATGAGACAATAGAGAAGATGAAAGAGGCTGTGACGAAGGTCATTGACACGCTCACATTAGAGGGCATCCCTGGGGTCTTTCAGAAGTTGTTAGAACGATTAAACAAGTGTATTGCAGCCGGAGGAGATTACTACGAAGGGGACTAGAGTTTCATATGTGTACTATCAATGAAAGTACCCATACAAAAAAAAGTCTGGAAACTTATTTAATGATCCTCGAATATATAAAGAGAGAGGGGGTCATATTGTATTTTATATGAAGTAAACAATCAAAAACTCCACACTTTTCCTTGATGCAACCTTATCTTGTTGTTATCCTTGTTTTACTTTAGTTGATTTTCAAATAACAATTTTGAAGGATTTGTGTACGAATTGTGCTTATCTAACGACCCTTTTTTTTTGCTCTTATTGAACAGAAGAGAAGGATTCATTAACGAACTATTTCTTACATTTGGGCGTAAATATTTTGAATTGCAACTTAATTTCTCTATTGCATCTACTTTTAGCAAATTAAGATCCAGCTCTTTGGTGATATTTATTTAATGAAACATTTCACACATACACATACACAGACTGACACACACATATACACATATATAGATGTGTGTGTGTGTGTAGGGTGGTGTATACATGTATGCATACATATACTTTGAGTTGGATAAGTTTAATTTACGGTAATAAACTTGTTGACAGGTAAAATTTAAATTTGATTAATTGTTGAAAATTAAGAATTCTTCAAGGCTTGTGCAAATTAATCTGAGGAGCTTTGACAGAGGTGAAGTAAAATTTTCAATTCCCAAACAGCTTTAAAAGTTAATATTTATAAACATGTGCATGTACAAGAAACAGGAAAGATAGAAAAGTCAAGAAGGGGGAAATGAAAAGGTAAAGTGAAAGGAAGAGAGAGAGAGCGAGCGAGAGAGAGAGCGAGCGAGCGAGCGAGCGAGCTAGAGAGACTGAATCAGAAAGGCAGTTTTGCAATGAGCAAAACCATGAAATAACTGAGAAACGATAGAAAGAAATAGATAGAAAATGAAAGGTAACCGCTTACTTATTATTAACATTCTTTTGATGTGAATCATAAACTGATTTAATGCCATCTAATATGAAAAACCAGTTTATACTTAACTACATTTAATTAATTCTACTACTATCGTTAAATACATTTCCAATTTATATACTCGACCATAAAGGATATTTATTAGATTTAAATCTCCGAAATATCCTCGAAATTTGGCGCTACAATCTTCACTTTTGATATCTCTTTATAGTAAAACAAAATGTCTAAGTGGCTGATCCCTTGTTATTACGACACTCTAATACGAAATGCAAAACAAAATGGACAATGAACTATAACCGATAAAAGTCTATCTTTCCCCTAATTTCTCTTCTTATCAATATTACTCTTTTGACCACAACTATTCTCAATGTCAGTAATATAATCCTTATAGTGTTAGCATTTCAATAGTACAAGCTGCAAGATAATTGGGATATGCATTGTTATTGCACAATTCTGATAATGAAAGACGTTATAAATTCTAATTTAAGGATAAAACTTATAAAATGTTATAATAAAAATGTTTAAGGAAGTGAAGAGTAAAAAAAGAAAGAGATCTTGAAATGGCAATCATCAAATTAATGATCTCTTTGATATTAGTAATAAGGATAAAAAAATAATAATAATTCCATCTATAAGATCAGAACTAATGTTAATTAACAAGATAAAAAGAATTTGCCATTTAGAGGCTTTTGTGGTTCCGGCCGACAACTGAATAAAAATAAAAGAAAACTAAAAAAATATATATAAATGTTTGAACCTTACCAAAGAACAAAAAAGAACCCAAAATTATGGAACATGAAGATGAATCTTATACAATTATGCAGTGGTTGCTTGGAAAAGGGAGTGGAAGAATTTTGAAATCTAAGGAAGAATCAAGACCATCCACACCACAACAGTGTTAAAATCGGCTAGAATACTGAGAAGATTCCTGGAGACCTGAAGAAACTTGCTCGCACACAGATTCCAGTGAAAGACCGCCTATTAATGGTGGTGTGAAAAACCTTCCAGGAGCAAAATAATAATAATAATAATAATAATAATAATAATAATAATAATAATAATAATAATAATGATTTGAACTAACAGTAAGAAGACAAATTCTTGCAGAGGCAAAAATCCAAAGAGGCATCTTCTATAGAGAATAATTATAGCCACTACAAATTATTATCGCAATGATTGAAATCAATTTTATACCAAGAAAATGTAAAGGAAGGTACGAATTTACAAAAGCACAGGAAAAGATAAACTAACTTATGTATATAGATAATATTTGCTAAGAATGGAAAAAAACTTGAAACCTTTATATAAATTATAAAAATAGAAACCGGTTAACCAATGATGGCCAGAAGACCAAACTTGGTATTGACAAGAACAAAAAAAACTTGTCAACGTGTTGATTTTATCATTCCAGTAGACCATAAAGTGAAAATAAAAGAAAGTGGAATCTCAGCAAATCTTGCCAGAAATATGAAAAGAGAGAGGAATCTGAAAATTATGGTGATACCAATTGCAGTTGGTGCCCATGTAACGGTCCCCGAAGGTCAGGGGAAAAACTGAAGGAACGGGAAATTGTGGAAACATCAAGATCATCCTGACATTCTGATCTTAACAGTGATGTTTACTGTTAAGATCAGCAAGAATACTTACAAGATTCCTGGACTCCAGTGAAGAAACATCAGTTAAAACTGTTATGAAAAACTCTAAATAAGAATAATTATAGCACAAATTTAGGAGGAGATTTACTACTTGCTAATAATAATTCCCCGAAGAACAGAACTGATGCCACAAGGGAACAAGAGGAACAGGTGATATACATTGATCTACACGTTCTCAAGAACAGCAAAACGAGACGAAAAAATCCAGCTATGGCGAGGATTAATTACAAATTAGCTTACGATATTGTCTCACAAATCTGGATGATAGACTGTCTCAAAATAGACAAGGTATACGACAGTCATAGTTTATTGAGAAAACCATGAAAAACTGGAGAATAGAATTGACAGTAAAAAAGCTAAGCTCAGAAGAAAATCCAGAGAGGTATATTCTAAGGAGATGCACTATCACCAGAACTATTTGTGAAAACGACGATGCCACTCAGTCACAGACTAAGGAAATAAACATGGGGGATACAGACTTACAAAAGCACAAGAAAAAAATCAACTACCGAATGTACATGGACAACATCAAAATGTTTGCCAAAAGTGAAAAAGAATTGGAAACTCCCTATACAGGTAGCGAGCATATACAGTTACGATATAAGGAAAGAATTTGGCATAGAAAAATGTGCCTAGCTAATTATGAAACGCAGAAAATAATTAACGGAAGGAATAGAACTGCCAAATTAAGAAAAAATTAGAACACTCTGAAAAAAGGAAACTTTCAAGTACTTGAGAGCGGACACCATCCAACAAGTGGAGAAAATTTTAAAAGAATATCTCACGGGAACGAGAAAACTACACGAAACCAAACTATATTGCAGAAATCTCATCAAAAGCTCAAACCTTAAACCTATATTCAGGGCCATCCTTGAAGTGGACGAGGGAAGAACTTCAACAAATGAACCAGATATTAAGAAAAGTTATGACGATATATAAGGCCTTACATCCCAGAGATGACATAGACTATATAATTGTCAAGAAAGGAAAGAGTAGGATGACTCACCAGTTTTAAAGATAGTGTTGATGCATCGATAAGACTACATAAAAAAGCGCGGATGAAAAAAATACAGACTACACAAGCATCAACAGAACAAAAATAACCAGAAAACAAAAAAAAAAAATGAGACAATAACAATTATAAGGACATTTCAAACGACTAACAAGCAAAATTGCACACAAGAAGACTTGGACATAGCTAGCAAAGCAAAACCTTAAGAGAAAAACTGAATATCTTCTAATGGCAGCACAAAACGATGTCGTAAGGACTATGTTAAAGCAAAAATAGGTATGACCTAACAAAATTGCAAATGTAGGTTATGTGGTGACAGAGAGGAAACGATCAATCACATAATAAGCCAATGCAGAAATTAACGCAAAAATAGTATAAGACTAGACGCGACTGGGTGGGAATAGTGCTCCACGGGGAATAGTGCAAGAAATTGAAATTCGACTATACTATTAAAAGGTGCCTACACATACCAGAATCCGTCCTAGATAATGAGACACACAAATGTCTCTGATATTTTGAGATACAAACAGATCACCTATATCCGGCCAGGCGACCAGACTAATTGATAAGGGAATATGCCGAATAGTAGGTTTTGCAGTTCCAGTGAACTTCAGAACTTTGGAACTTGCCAGAGAACTAAAAAAAAGCTTTGAAGATGATGGTGTTACTAGTTGTAATTGGAACACTTGGAAGATCCCCAAAGGCTTGATCAGAGGTCCAGTTGGAAATCAGAGCATGAGCAGATATCATCCACACAACAGTATTTTAAAGATCCTCCAGAATACTGAGAAGGGTCCTGAAGACATAAGAAGACTTGCTGTCGCTTAGGCTCCAGTTAAAGACCATCAACTAACACTGGTATGAAAAAACTCTCCAGGGAGTAAAATAATAATAATGTTTTGTACTTTTATTACAACTATTGAAATTCTGACGTTTCTTTTCAGAAATCTTTCCATTTTCGGTCCGCACTTTTTATCAGCTCAATGTTAGCACCTTGAAATTTTCATAATTAAATTAAATATAAAAAAGAGAAACAAATATTAGATCTACATCAATTATTTAGTATCGATAATAATTTTATTTAAAGATTTAATCTTTAATCATAAGATAGTTTGCCTTTCTTATAATTTCCCTTATAAAGTTTAAATTGTCTCTCGGTTAGATTACAGAAAATGTTCATCTTTCAAATAGTTGGTTGGGTTGTGTGTTGGTTTGGGGTGGATTGAATTTTATGGCATATCAACCATTTCATCTTTCTAAGTGCACATTATATTTTCATAATTCCGAAAATTAAAAAAATAGATAATATTGTTGAATGTAATTTGTTTTGTGCTGAAGAGATTTACACGAATTTGCTTTGTTTATCATTAATAAGTTCAGATTTTTTGAAGAAGAATTCTTAGATGTACACACAAGTACATTTACAAACTTTTATCATAAAATCGAATAATTTTATAAACTCAGGCATATAGAAAGAAAATTATATATATATATATATATATATACCAAAGTTTGTTCAAAAAGAGTAAAGCTGTATTTACCAATATGGGAATGAATAATGACTCAAATATTAATTTTCTTCAAAATATTCCCCTAGGCATTTAATACAATTATTCCAGTGAGTTACCTTATCTTTCAAATTTTTGTACATTCTTTTACCTAATCTTTCTTTCCTTTTAATGTTGTTCATAATTGCACACACTTTATCCTATGAGCTTGTTTCATTATCCTCTTCAAACCCATGCAGAATTATTATAATTATTATTTTCTGAAAATTTGAAACAGGTTAAAAATCTGGATAGAAATTCCTTGATTATTTTTACTTGGAAATCAGTCAACAACAAGTGTAGCTTTATGAATTAGAAATTGTTTAGAATTTTCGATAATTTTCCTGCGCTTTATAAATGATGATTCATTTAGCTTAGGGCATGTCTTCACAAATATATGGAAAATGATGGAGTTTGCTCTTTCCTTTGAGCAACAAAAATAATAGAATCGATGTCAGAGTTCCGGTCACAATACGTCTATCGATTATTGAATAAAAAAACTGCATATTCATTAATTGTTAGAATACAAAACTGTAGAAAAACCGGTTTTACTTATGGCTGACTCACTGCGTAATTCATCTTTTGAAGAAAACATTATAGAGACGCGAAGTTTCATAGACTGTTATTAATGTTTATTACCAGATGCTTTGCAAGTTTTTCACACATGATCTACCGGATGGTTTTTCTTTAGAGTTTGAGTGCCAGCAAGTTTCCTCCAGTCTCCAGAACGCTTCTAACTATTCTGGCTATTTTAGCAGTGCTGTGGTCTGTGTGTGCTTCAGTTCTTCCAATTCTTTCAGTTTCTTTTCCAGATTTTTCGGAACCGTTCCAAGAGCTTTGACTATGATTGGTATTACTGTCTCTTTCTACTATTGTAATTATTATCTCCCTCCTTCCGAGTTTTCACCCCAGCTAACGCCGGTGGTTTTTTACTGGAGTCTGAGTGAGAGGAAGTCTCCTCGGATCAACAGGACTCTTCTCAGCATTCTAGCTGAATTTAGCAATGCTGTGGTCTGGATTGTCTCGATGCTTCCGCTGATTTTCAATACCTCCAAGCTTGAAAAGCTACTTATCTATATATTGTTGGTCATCAACTTCTCTTACTCTCTTGTAGCACCCTTTCTGTTCTTTCGTAAATAGTCCGTGTAATAGATATTTTCTTTTATCAGTACGATTAGAATTTTCCGCATTAGAGGTAAACAAGTTATCCGTCTATAGTTACTAAGGATGCATCTTTTTAAGCTTTTTCTGGAGCAGGGTGTTTTTTCCCTTCGTCATTTATTCAAGGTATGCCCGCTTCTTCTAGGCATTTACTCTGTAGCTAATTTAATCTGTCTTGGATGAATATAACATTTTAAAACAAAATGTATATATGCCATCATGGCTAAGTGTTTTTTAATTTGTTTTTTAAGTGTTGCTTTTTGCAAGTTTAGGTAGAAGTTCTCCTCGAGGCCATCTTCACGTTCTTATTATTCTTTTTCATGCTATTTATCCATTCGGGATTTCTGTTATATTCTTTCGGTTTCCATATTTTACTACAAAATTCTTTTGTTTCCTTTGAATCCAGTTGTTGATTTGTATTAGTATATACACCACTGATTGTTGGTCGAAGTTTCTTACGTTATTTTAGAATCTCCTGTTTTGTTTGTATTGTTTGACCATGTCCTGGTATTTTTCGAGTCGCCCTTTTTCCTCAATCTTTTTACTTATATCTTCCTGTGGTATTGTCAGACGTGTCTACAGGTTTTGTTTTTTTTTGTTTTTGTTTTTGTTTTTTTAAGTGTTATCATTCTGTTGAGTATTTGTGTATTTTTCGTTCTTTCGTTTGTTGTTACACTTTCTCTATTTGTCCTTCTAATCGCATCTCCCGTCCAAGTTTTGTATTTCTGATCGTCCTCTTAAGGGAGATTTCAATTTTATCGCTGGTTTCGCTCCTGCATAAAATTAGATCGTTTAGCTCGGTGAAGTTGTCCGTTGAGATATTTTGCAATTATTTATTTACCTTTACGGTTTTTACCTTTACACCTTTTCAGTCCTGATTCCTTGGGGATGGTAATGTTTTGTTTTGTTTTTTTTTGTTTTTTTTTTCAACCATGAGTTTTTTTATTAAATCTATATTTTTTTCTTCTTGCGTTAATATTGATGTCGAGCAACTGGGTTCTGTGTTGTTTTGCTTTTCAATAAATTGTGTTTCAGCTCGTGTTAATGGCTCCTCCTGAGCATATTCTTCATGGTTTGTTCACATATTTCTAGATCTCAAGGTCAAAAAACAAGCCTTTCTTTAAAATCATCCTCACTAGTCACTAGGCTTGTTGAATTAAATTTAGCAGACTCTGACCAGATTTCTCTTATCCTTTTCCTGATTATTATTATTCATACAGTAGTAAATAGTAGTACTAGTAGTAGTGGAAGTGGTAGTAGTTACTGCCGCTATTATTATTATTATTATTATTATTATTATTATTATTATTACTGTTGTTACAGTTGATGTCCTTTAATTTTGTCTTTTAAAGTTATCATGCAGGTCTCACCCTAAGACTTTGGGCTGGTAAATGATGAAAGCTTGGACATTACATCTATAATTCTTATACAACTGAAACTCAAGCAATTTATAGGCAAATGCTCTACCAAGTTACCCACAACTACCACAGTTTCATTTATTTATAGTGTCAATAATTTCCTTAAGACAGGTGCAGTAGAAGTAAGAGCAATATTTTTCGCTTCGCTAATATTTGGCTTTTTCGGTATGCGGTCGACAAATATGCCAGCCTTTCTTTTGAACTGTACCAGTGCCCCAACAACTACTGGAATTGTTTTATTTTGTTTTCAGATACCACACTCTGTCAATTTCCACTTCCACATCTTCGTATTTGGAAAGCTTTCAAATTCTTTCAACGCAATGCATCTATCAGATGGGACAGACATATCTACTAAGAGATGATGTTTTATACTTAAAACCTTTGATAATAATGTCTGCTCTGTTTGGCATTTTCTGTCAGTGTTTATGAAGCTATCCCTCAAGATTGTAACCTCTTCTTTTTCTGTGTCTAGTTGAAGATAATGGTCTTACAAGTTCTTACCAAATAAGACATTATAGTATTTACAGATGGTCCAGAATTGTCCAATTCTAATTATGTGTAAATTTTGTATTTATTTGTGTCAAGGTCTGGGTATCCTGATAGTGAATGATCAATTCTTTGTTTTATCATCACATAGTCTACATTTAAAGTCAGCACCATTTTCAAGTATGTCTACCTGAATTTTTTTTCTAAATAAATTTTGTTTCCAAACTGACATCTTGAAACCTTCTGTTCCAGCTTTTAGTCTCAAGCTTCGTAACCACTGATGGAATTTCTTTTGGTTTACATCAGCTGTCTCGAAAAAGAGTTGTGTCTTGGCAATGGATAAGTTTCTTTTACTATTATTCAAGTAGAATTTTGATATCTTCCTTTTTGGTTTTGTTCTCTACTTTCTTGGCTTCTTTTGTTTAATTCAGTCTCTATGTTATTCAAGTTCTCTTGTATTTGTTTGCTTTCTTGATGATCAAGTAATGATTTTCTACAATTCAGAAAGTTTATAATTCAGTCAGTATTATTTTGAATGTAAATTTGGAAACCTATGATAATTGTTTAATTGGATTGTTAATTAGTCATCTACTTTTAATTTTAATGTCATACTTAAGTTCTTTATCACCATGGCATCATCGTTAATATAAATAGTAATAAGGATTTTCTCTTCAGCTAAGCTTTTTCCTCCCGCTATCAATTCGACTCTCCAGTCTTCATGGTATTTCCGATAAACTTTATGACTACGCCGCATATCTTGTACATTTTAAGACAGTCCAACTTTTCAGCACCATATCATTCACCTTTTTGTTGATAATCCACGCCATAGCAAGATTTTTACGTCTTGTTTTACTGTCTTTGCGGATGTGTTGATCAATGTATAGTAACTCTCCTGTATCTCCTCTACACTTGTAGCATCCTTTCTGTTCCTCGGGGAACAGTCCGCAGCTTTTTAGCGAAATCTCCTTCCAAATTTGTGCCGTTAGTATTTTCCACATCATCAGCAGACATGTTATGGGACTGCATTTGTTATGGACGGTTCCTTTTTGGGGGTGTTTTTGGATCAGAGTGGTCGTTCCTTTTGTCATCATTTCGGCTATATCTGTTTCTTGTGAGCCTTTATTCACTTCGAGAGCGCGTCTGTCATGGATAGAAATAAATCTTTTAAACCAGAATCCATGTATGCCACCATTGCCGGGTATTTTCTAATTTGGTACATTTTGAAGTGTTGCTCTAAGTGAATCGAAGTATAATTTCGCTTTTGTTATTTCTTCATGACCTTCTCTTTTCCCCTGTTGCTTATCCAATTGGCTATTCTATTATGTTCTCTTTATTCCCATATTTTGGTCCAAAATTTTATTTTCATGTCATCCGGTTGTTGGTATGTCTTCATGCTATCTCCCCCAACTTGCTGGTTGAATTTTCTTCATTGTTTTTGAAAAATTCTCTTTTGTCTGTATTGTTTTATTCTGTTTTGATATTTTTTCTAATCTTCCTTTTTTCGTCTGTACTTTCTGGTTTATTTCCTCGAGTTGCATTGTTTGTTTTATTTGTGTTGTTTTTTCTTTTCGTTCCAACACGTTCCAACGCTCTCTCTCTCTCTCTCTCTCTCTCTCTCTCTCTCTCTCTCTCTCTTATTATTTTTGCTTGTTGCTGTAGATTTATTATCTGCGTTTCCAGTTAAATTTATCATCCAGGTTTTGAGTTTCTTTTCGTGTTATTTTGGGGAACACCGATTTTATCATAGACTAATTTCTCTCTTGCATAGATTAGTTCGTTTAATTCCGAGATGTTATTCGTTGAAATGTCTTAATTCATTTATTTTTTCCGTTTCTGCCTTGACTGTTTTCCAGTTTTATTTTTTTTTTTTTAGCGATGGTAATCTAATCTTCTTTTCAGACATAATTCGCTTCAACTTTTCTATAATCACTTCATCTTTTTGCATTCGTGTTTGTTCTTTGTGTTTTGGGTGTTTCGATTATTTTCGGGTCATTTCGGTTAAAGTGTTCTTCTTTTTCAGGATTCGGCGTGTCGATTATTATTGTATTAGTGTCTTGTTGCCTTCATTCTGTGTGTGTGTGTGTGTGTGTGTGTGTCTAATATTTCAAGGTCAGAAAACCAACCTTTCTTTAGTATCACCCAAAATTGGTCTGCGAGTCTTTGACTTTTTGTCTGAATTCTAGCGTATTCTTCCTTGATTTCGATCATTCTTTTCCTATACTCTCTGTGTTGGGTTGCTCCTAGAATAACTGTAAACTACAAGTCTGTTGTCTTCCCTCGTCCATTTTCTGTGTTGGCGTCTCTGATTTGTGTGGTTATTTATGTTGTCGCTCGCGTTCCTGAAAAAAGAACAGCTAACATTCGCAGAATGCCTATCGATCCCTCATGTTGGCTATCAGGGGAGTACCTGCCAAACATAACACCCAGACCTGTTGTCTGGGTCCCACATTGCATTATATTTCAAGTTGAAATTTTTTCATGGGTAGTGTATTATGTCTATACCAAACCCAGGGGTTGTTTAAAATCTGGGCACCTGTCAGGGATATGATCTAGTACACTTTAGGTAAGAGAACTCTTTAGTGGGTCAGTAAAAAAAAACACTCTCCATGTCATGTTCTGTTGATAAACTTTGTTATTATCATTTGCAAATACCAATCATAATTATCATTAGTAATTGATTGTTTATTTAGTATCGTCATTGGGATGACACTCTTGCTGACGAAGAAAAGTGCTGGCATGTTCGGGCTTATTCCTCTTATTTTCTTGACAAAATTTTGAGAAATGATTATATATATATTTATATATATATACACGTGGGCGCGCAAACACACACACATGTATATATTAGATGTCTCAAATGTATTGCAAAATAGGTTATCTTATTTGTTCAACATAATTTTGCCTTTTTAGCTTTTTAAAGATGAACATTTTTCATGCATCCAAAATCTAGGTTCTCTATTATTCAGTTTTTCTTATTTAAAAGAGGTCAGCAACATAAATCGGCTGAAAATAATTGCAACTTCAAAGAGGTGATCAAAGATGTGCAATTATCAGTATAGATATTTTATGAAGTATATATATATATATATATATATATATTAAGCGATCATTTTAAACGTTTATTGTCATTTGATAAATATTTTTTTAGTGTTTTCCCATGTCTCCTCAATAAACTCGTTAATTATGTAACTGTCCGCTTTCCATTTGTTGTTCTGGGCATTATAAATTCTTGGTTTGCTCGTCTAAAATATATTTTCGAGAATTTTTCTTAACTCATTTACTTTTATTCACAAAATGTCCAGCTAACTGAGGAGTAAAAGAATAATTAAAAACCTTGTGTGATTTTAAAATCTAAAAATCATAGTTACTAGTGGTACGTAAATAAATTTCACTGAACGAAAAAAATCGAAATCAAATTTTTGCTTATCAACAAAAAAGACAAAGTTCTTCTTCATAGTTGTGGGTCCTTTAAATAAGAAAAAGATTACTTTCCCCGAACAACATTTTCGTTAACTGCCTCTTTTAAATGCCAGTTTATATGTAGGCGTGTATAGCTCCAGCCCAGTAAATGTAATTTCATTTTTTATACACATATATTCCCCAAAACACACACTACCCATGCTCATGAGAGAGAACGGAGAGAGAGAGAGAAAGAAAGAGAGAGAGAGAGAGAGAGAGAGAGAGAGAGAGCCTTTATAAATCTTTTTTTTCTTTTAATCTATTCTTTTTAATTCCTTCATCTTCATTTCTGTAAGAAGACAGTGAAGCTTTCTCGAACAGTCTGCAACAGACTTTTTTGGTGAACCCTTGGATTAGTCCAAAAATCCCGAAAAAAGGTATTGCTTGAATTTCGAAATACATGAGAATTGTTCTTACAAAGTTTGATTTGAAGAAACAATACCTATACAGAAGAATATACCAAGTGATTGAGAGGGAGGGTGAAAGAATATCCCATTTGGCTCTGGGAAGGATATATCGATGAGTGTAACCCAAGGAGAATAATTATATAAATATTTCATCAGCATCAATCTGTGATAACTCTACTTTAATTCCAAATTCACTGTCAGGATATTTTATATATATCTTAATATTAAAAAATAACTTTGCCGTTTTGCTTACAATTTGGGGTTATTAAATTTTTAGTACAACAGGTTGAGCAAGTGTCCTAATTTTAGCCTTTGACTCCTTAATCCATTGACTCTTAGATACGTCAAAGTCATAATCAAGCACGTCAAAGTCATAATCAAGAACGCAACCTATTAAGACTTTTTAAAGATTTTAAAAATGCTTGTTTATAACTTACCATTGCTTAAAAAAGGTTTTTAATTTTCCCTGCTTTAGGTATTATTACTATCTGATATAATCTCCCCAAGCCAAAAATAGACCAGCGATTTCATTCAATTTGAGAATATTATAAAATTCTTCTTTCGTTGCTTTCAGAGAAATATCAAATCTAGTCTATGATTCATGAAAGAACTTATGAAGACATTTGCGTGTCATAGTTTCATATTTTATACATACATAACAAAGCATATATTAATTAACTAACACTTTTGTATTTGAATACGTTTACATATGCATATAAATATTTTTTGCCCTTTACAAAAGACTAAAACGAGAAAATGAGAAAAAGCAAACCGTTGTATTGGAAAAGGAAAAGATAAAATAGAATCTAAACGAATAAAACAATTTGGAAAGTTTTTGTTTTTGAAACCAACTTTTTCATTTGTCCTTAATACCACAATTCTGTTCTAACAATTAACCATTTCAAATTAGTTCAATTCGTTAATCCACAGAGTACGAATAATATATTTCTTATATAAAATAATGATCGTATCAGACCAGAGCAGCAAATGATGAGACGATATATTTGAAAATTTATTCAGAACAATCGTTTGTTTCAAATGATAAATGAAATAAAATGGGTTTGAAGAAATTATAGTTGTGAGACTTTGATGCAGAGTACATCCAAATAGTAGAACATTGTTTAATCCGTGATAGATAGGTTCAAATTCGACCTGCAGATGGTAAAATAACGGATTAGTGACTCATACAGGTATATCCAATGTTTTTTTTACCTAGAAATCAATATCCTATTTTTAAAAGAATTTAAATTCCTTCTTAAACGTTTCTTTGTTTTTTGAAAAAAGCTATATTAGTTCAAGCATTGAAAAACTGCAATACCACATTTTAAGCAGAGCGTTTTTTACTCAACATAAGTTCATTTGATCCCAGAGATTATGAACGCCATACACTCATTCATAGTAGGGAATACATTTGACTTATGCAGCTGTGAAAATGAAACTAATTAGACGAAAAACTTTCAGTTGTCAATGAACGACATTCTTTTAAGTTTGAGGACAATTAAATGCATTAATTTATTTTTTATTTTGAAAAGACTATTATCATTATTAAATACATCGTTATGTCTACGTCTCTTTTACTCCATTGAAATATATGATAAGCAATCTTAGTTTGGTAAAAGTTTTGAACACAAAGGTTTTTTTTTATTATGCCAAGGGAAACTGTAGTTGAGCATAGGCTGGTTTAAGTAGATGATTTACTTGAGCCGGCATTTTCATTATGTAGAATGTCCTGTTGGACAAATAAGGTTCCACTATTAAAGCCAAAAACACCATGACACGCAATCGTTTACTGAACCAAAGCAGAACGTTTTGCACGAAATGAAGATATTTCATAATGGTAGAAGTTAAGACTTAACGTCGCCATTTTTCCTGTTTGCTTTCTTTCCTTTGAATTTATTGGATTGATTAGGGACCCTACACTTGTTTCGTTTTCACAGAGACCTTAATTATTCCTTTTTATCTTGATTCCTTCAGGGGCCGTTGAGTGAGATAATGTCACGTAACATTTGATAGATTTACTATTCATTAACATCTAACGATTATATCTCATATAAAAGAAATCTTTGATTTATTAATCAATAGCCAAATGTTTATTCAAAACAATACGATTTTTTTTTATTTTATGACTCATGTCCACACCACATACGCACTATACACTCCTACACATACGAGAGAGAGAGAGAGAGAGAGAGAGAGAGAGAGAAATTATTCAAATGCTTACAGCGTTATATACAGCTTTCTGCCTTAAAATCAAAATTTGGTATGTTCCCTTCTTAACACCAGAAAATGATTTTTGAAGACAAAAACTGCGTCAAACAAATGCAACTATATTATCCTTTTATCAGTTTAATGGAAAAATGTGAATTTGCTCAATAACTTTTCATGAATCATCATCATCATCATCATCATCATGTCGTGCCGCTAGAACAGATATCCCCGACTCTCTCTCGCCACTTCTCCCTTCCGTTCATCGCCTCTGGCAGGTCTTCAGGGCTACATCCCATATCCTCACATAGCTGCTGTATGTATGTTCGAGCTGGTCGTCCTGCTTTTGCTCGGCCATATGTGGGGGTCCATGGGAGTACATCACTTATGAGCTCGTCCCTGCTTCTCCAGCAGTATCCTGCATGTCTGGTTCGTCTAACTTTGATAGTTTTCGTGATGGGAGGCAGGTGGCCGTATAGTTGGTGCCTTGTGAAGTATTGCCGCCAGGACTTGTTTAATATTGCACGCAACATTCTTGTGTAATTGCCGTCTAGCTTCTTCTCCAGCCGTTTAGTTAGCGTCCAAGTAGTGCATCCATACAGCAGTATCGACACGACTGCTGCTTAGAAGAAACTGTTTCATTTTATCGGTCAGGTCTGATTTCCAAATAATCGATAGTCAATCGATAGCTGTCCCTGCCTTCGTTAGCCGCGTGTCGATGTCTTTTTCGGTTGATGAGACACTGCTTCCTAGGTAGGTGAATTTGTCTAACCGTTTCAGAGAGGTTCTGTCTAGTGTGGAAATGTCGCCTGTTTGATTATAGCACATATATTCAGTTTTGTGAGCAGCAGGTCGTTCCAACACATGCAGTAGTGTTTCGGCCTGGTTGGGTGTATTCGCCAGGATCACTATGTCATCGGCGTAGTCGCCGTCAGTAATTGTTTTTGCAGGGTAACTTCTGCTTCTTTTCTTTGTCAGCTCGAAGCCGTTTTCTCTGATTTTATCAATCGATGTTCTAAGCACGTAATATAGACAGATGATAAAGAGGTATGGGTATTCCTGCTACAATGTCTAAGTATTCTGTGTCTCCATCCGGTGAAAATACTTTCTCTTTGGTGTTTTTGTAGAGAATCGTTATTGCTGCTACGGTTTCTTTTGGTAGGCCGTATGCTAGTAGGATTTGTTCCATCTTCCCTCTGTGAATGGAATCGAAGGCCTTGGTAAAGTCGACAAATAGTAATGTCGCCTGTAGGTTTTTTTGCCCTCCAAGGTTTCTACAGATGGTCAATATTTGTGAGGTCGTGGATCTATTTCTTCGGAAGCTATTTTGGTTTTTCCTTAGGATGTTGTCGATTTTGGGTTCTATGCGGTTTCGTAGTAGGGCATTTTGGCTGCTTTGGATGTAGGTGTTATACCTCGGTAGTTCTTGGCTAATCCGAGGTCACCCTTTTTTAGGGAAGGGGAGGATGCATCCCTTCATCCATCTGTCTATCTGATTTTGATTATAAACTGCGTTGCAGTGTCGGAGCAGTATGTCGTCGAATTGTCTGGTCTTCGATACTTCAGGGGGAATCTCTTCAAGCCCTGCAGCTTTCCTATTTTTAATTTTCATGAATGAATACTAGATATTTTCAAAGATAATTATATGCCTTAGTAGATTAAGTACCCGGCAAAAAACGAAGAATTAGACCGCAGTGTATATAATAACAGTAAAACAGTATTTAATACAGAGCTGGCGCTGTTTTTATCAGAGTCAAGTTGGGTGAAAAATTAACTTTATTGTTTGTAGACAATCTGATAGCTTATATTTGATAATTTTACCAGACAGTTAATTTTTCGGAATAATTTTTTTCTTTGTTTTTGATTTTTTTTTTTTTTTTTTTTTTTTTGGTCCAGATTGTTGGTACGACAAAAAATTTAGAGACTCTCTCAGTAAGAGTTTACTTTTCTTGACAATAAAATTGTTTAGATTATAACCTCCCCTTGAGACTGATAAGTATGCATAATAAATTTGGTAGTTCTTTAGTTAATCGTTTGGCTAAATACACTAAGTCTTCTTAATTATTTATACAGATTTACTTATATTGGAACTATTTAAAGTGAGTGATCGTGTTTAAAAAATTCATATTTAAATTCATGCAACATACATTAAACCTTTACAATTAAATATCAGAGACGAAACAATTGCAAATATTTTATGAACCTGTATGAGCATATCATCAACTACTACCACTAATACTACTACAACTAATAACAATAATAATAATAAAAGTAGTAATAATAATAATCTCATAATAAGCGAATGCAGTAAAATAGCGAAAAAAATACAAGGTAAGACACAACTGGGTGATCCACTGGGAATAGTGCAAGGAATTGAAATTCTAACGTACGGTTTATGCACAACCATATGTTGAGATACACACAGATCACCTAATTATGGCCAGATGACCATACCTAGTGATAGTCAACAACAAAAAAAAGAACCTGCCGAATGGTGGACTTTGCCGTTTCAACTGACCACAGAGTAAAACTGAAAGAAATCGAAAAGAGAGATAAGTACATGGACCTTGCAAGAGAATGCAAAAAACTATGGAACTTGAAAGTAGCAGATACAAATTGTAATTAGTGCACTTAGTACAGTCACTAAAGGATTGGTACTGGGACTGGATGACTTTGAAATAAGAGGACAAACTACAAGTTTATTAAGATCGGCCAGAATACTGAGAAGAGTCCTGGAGACTTGAATAGACTTGCTGTCACTCAATCTCCAGTGATAAACCACCAGCTAGCGTTGGTGTGCTCAAAGGAGTAAATAATAATGCAAAAAACAACAATACATAGTTTTATTTGTTTTATTTTCGAAAAGAGATTTTGTAAAGGAAGGCGTGAACAAATATCAAAGCCATTTTCACTTAACATTACCCGATGGAGTTTCCATTTCAACTTCGTTATATTTACATGTCCCTCATTCATAAGGGTTACTTTAGAAAAAAAATCATGATAAGGCGTGGCAGAAAAGTTCTAAAGAGAAGAAACCATCGAGGAGTTTCTTGGAAAACGTGACAATGACGAATGAAACGGCCTGAAAAATGAAGCAGACAATATAACATACCAAGCATTTATAGATGCAATCAATGGCGTCCGTTGAAAAGTGCACATTCCATATCAATCTTTCTCTTTTTTTACAATTTGTTGCTTGAAAATTCCTTTCTAGGTCAGATTTTTTTCTTAACGAAAAAATATTTATTTCATCCTTTAAAAGAAAATATTTAAATTGTTTTTAGTTTGGTTGAAATTTATTATCATTATAATTTTCTGATATTTATATTTGAGATCGCGTTTAATTCTTTCGAATTTCTAATTATTTAAGTCCGTACTTATTTTAATTGTAGATATTTCAGTATCATTACCCATAAAAATGTCTTATTACCGCATAAATTTTGGTATATAAATTAGAGAAAGAAAGAAAGAAAACAAGAAAAGAAACGTATTTTTGAAACAGAATTAAATTTTTATATAATAGTCTAACTTTGAACAATTCCATCAAGAGATATATTTCATATTTGCACAAATATTTATATATAAATACAAATATTTAATAAAAATATACATAATTTCTTCTTGACTTCCAACAATCACAATAGCCATCCAAAATTTTCAGTGGATGTTATAAAATATGGAGATATTTTATTATCATACGAATTTATGTTTAGGTGAACAAAAAGTAAACTTGACGACCTTAATCGAGGGTGACTCGAAGGCTCCCTTTTCAATAGCTACTACACTAAGGGAGGGCGCTACTCCATTCCCTGGATTGCTCCATTTTACTCTTGATCAGTACCTTATAATGCTGAGTGTTAAGCAAGTTGGCATCAAGTACCATTTTTGAGTCTTTGGTATGACTCGACCTGGGATTGAACCCTGTTCTACCGGACCATTACTCATTCGGCAAAAACTACTTACCTATGCCAAATTAGTAACATTTTAATCGAGGAAAGTTTTGATGCTAAAAAAATGCGATTACAATATCATTTTTTTTGCAAAACTATTTTCTACCAAATTGAAATTTCTAAATTTATGAAAGTATATTTTTCTTTTGAAATTTAGGAAACATGACGACAATTACTGAATGTATCATTAGCTCATGAAAAAACTTTGGCTACTGAAATTGATAATGTTTAAAGGGTGCCGACAAAAAACTACCTCATTCCAAAGAAAAAAAAATGAGATATTTAACTTCGTTGCAAACATGACAGTAGCTTTT